>VRLP01004107.1:0-53555 GCA_009660295.1 Lophius piscatorius
AATGTGTCAGTAAAGTGGGTGCTGTGTAAAGCTTAACATGAACAAGAAGTTTCTATAATTCAACTCAACGAAACTCAGTTAGTATCAGCTTAAAAGCCGCATATGGAAACTAGAAGTTATTGCTAGCAGCTGCAACTGGAGTTTTGATCAAATAAACTATTGTTAGCAAGCGTCTACACAGCTATCGTCGCTAAAAAGTACTCGTGAAAATAGTTTGTCTGTAGGTGGACCCCTTTATTCCATGAATTGGATTAAAAGCCTCATCATCATGAAAATGCTCTGTGTGAGAACCACATTCTGAATAAGAGTGCCCCTTCCATTTGAAAGACAACCGCAGAATGTAAACAGTGGAACGGAATACTTTCTGACCCGCGCCCTTCATCTTAAATTCATTTAATGAAAAGGTGGTGCAGTTTGAGCCTGAAAGTACAGAATATCACAGTTTGCAAACAGAAAAAAACAAGTTTAACGATAAACCAAAGCGACCAGCAGGTGAGAACACACTGAGGTTTTTGTCCTTATTTGTCCTCAGTGTATGAAAATCCATATGTCATGTTGTCGGTGTCGTACTTGCGTTTCGCCATGCTCAATAAGCATAGGAAAACAAGCTTTGAAGGTCTTCTGCTATGCTGTGAAATGGTGGGTGTCAATTAGCACTACAGGGCATTATCGCCATCTCCGCTGCATAAAAATCGCCATTCAAAATAAAAGCACTGGATTTTCCCTTAAGATTTTTTTTTGTTGCCTAGGCAAAGGCCCACATTTGGGTTGCAACCCACCAGTTGAAAATCACTGTTCCAGACCACAGCAGGCAATTTGATTTTAACACAAACTTTGTAATAATTGAGTAATTAATTCATTAATAAATTATGAAATAAATAAGGAATTCTAAAAAGACGTCCAAGAAAAGCTATCAGGAACCATGACCGAATACTGATGATATAAACAAATTCAAAAGAGCTGGTAAACGACGCAAACTATAAGGATAAATGCCAAAACAACAGTGAATCAGAACCATGGACTATGTCCGTGGTATATGCAACAATGAATGAAATATGAAGAGGAGGAAGACCTCTGTGACTGTTGCTGCCGTTGATGTGGGTTTCCGGTACCAAGCGGGATGAGGAGTGTTTGCTTTTAACGTTACTTTGAATGATGTTGATGTTGACGCTATGCATTTTGGTGAGTTTATCACACAACACTCACTCTCTCTCTCTACCTAACTTAATGTTAGATAACATCGTAATGATGTCATGTTAATCAAAGTAACTCCACTCTAAGGTACCAATAAGGCTTTCTAGTATTGCCTCGTTCCCTCCCTCCTCCCTCCGGCAAGAGTGGGATGACAGCAAAAACTGTCCTGCTCTTTCTGATAAAACATGGTGGCTTTTGTGATTGTCACACAGCTGATCCGATTCAATGCATCGGTGCATTAAAACACTAGATACCGTCAGATCACTTCTCAGGTGAAGAGTTAACCCGAAATCTTCAATGGGAATGATTTCAAACAGAATAAAGAGTGTTCACGTAAACCCAGCTAGTGCCTCCCTCATTTACAAAGTGAATGTAAATGAAAGAGTCGGAGGAAATGTAAAAAGTCATTCACTTCACTACCTTAGCCCTGGAGTCTCTCATGGCAATCAGTTTTGTCTCTGGATAGGAAGGATTGGCGAAACACGGCTCAAAAATACTTTTCATTGTCCTCTATGCTTTGGCAGAGTAACTATGGCTGAAAGTATTGATATAAAAATAATCTATCATAATTATTCTTTAATTTTAGAAACTAAATGTTTTTCATTGTGCCTTCACCTAAAAATAACACCAATAATGTGATTTTGTTATGTACAAATCTTTGCATCAAAATATAAACGGTCCAAATTTAACAACAATTACAATAGAGATATAAACTATACAAAAAATTAACACGAAAGATCACCAAAGCCCTGCTTTTTATGTTATTCAAGATTCCAGATACATTCCTTGCATACATTTATTCACCTGAGTTCAATCATCACAAGAAACAAAATATGCTTTACTACTCTATGCTAATTAACACACTTCACTTGACCCAAGGGAAAGTGACTGTCCAGTTGTGTCTTGTTGGGAAAATTGGATTCATGAGCATTGTCTCCTACGTGTAAAATTGTCATCCATGTATTGAATGAATTGTTTTGCATGACCATTTTTCAGTCATAGTAGTAAATTACTTGACAACTGTGAGATCAACCTCTATTTCCACTTCATGCTGTGCATTCACAATGTAGCAAAGATTAGTGCAATTGCCTTGGAAAAATATGGTGACAAACTACATAATAGAGCTTGGTTATTCCAGATAACAAGATAATCATGAAATATTTGAGGTCAACATTCATTCCACGACTTTTTTTCTTTCAATTTTGTTGCACTAAACTACCAACCGTTTTCTTCTGCTTATCCTGTGTCTGGTTGCAGTGAAAGGCTAATAAGGGTACTCAATACATCCTTCTCCTCAGAAACACCCTCCGGCTCATGCTGGGGGATCCAGAGGAGTTCCCAAGCCCGATGAGTTATATAGTACCTCAAGCAAGTTTTTGGTCTACCTCGAGGTCTCCTCCTAGTTAGCTTTGCCTGAAAAACCTCCAAAAGGAGGCGTCCTAGAGGCAACTTTATCAGATACCCGAACCATCGCATCTGGCTCCTTTCGATGTGAGGTTGCAGTAGCTCTACTCTGAGCTCCCTCCGGGAGTCTGAACACTGAATCTTATCTTACCTCATCTCTAGGGCTGAGCCCAGCCACCCTATGAAGGAATCTCAGTTCAGCAAGTTGAATCTTTGAACTCATTCTTTTGGTCACTACCCAGAGTTCATGACCATAGGTGAGGTTTGGAATGTAGATGGACTAGTCTGAGAGCTTTGCCTTGTGATCCAGCTCTCTCCACCACAGCATGCCGATACAACGCCTGATTAAGCCGCACCAAACCGCCTATTCAACTCAGGGTTCATTTTCCTCTCACTTGAGAACAAGAGTACAAGATACTTAAACTTCTTTGCTTCAATCAGTAACTCATGCCCACCCAACTAAACACGATATAATATATGATCGTGCAAAATGTAACAAAAAACAAAAAATGTGAAAGTGCTTTAAAACCAGCGGAAGCATGGTTTAGTTGGCCTCCTTCTCACCTGCATCAGTGGGGTTTTCTTCTGGTTTCATTCATTCTGTCGTTTTGTGTTTTTCTCTCAGACTGGCACAGTGCTTTGCCCCCCACAAATCCAGCAGTCTCCCTCCCACCAATACTGTAACTTTCAGTTTCTGCTGTTCTGCATCGCGTGGTCTAATGTGAATTGATGATGGACAATTCACCTTACCAATGTTATTCTTGGTCTTCATGCATTCTTCTTACAGCAGTTTGTGATGTGTTTTCAGTTGGTTGAAGAAGTTATTTGTGTTGCTTTGTCGTGCATACACAACTCCAAAGCACTCTTTGCATTTGTTCTTCACTCTCCGAAATTTAAATTCCTAAAAATACTCCAAAAACGAATGATGTTGGACTGCTTCGAAGGACAAGCTCTTTGTCCTCCGCTCTTCCAACATGTAACTTTCATTTTGACTGTTCGTTATCTGTTGTATACTTCCAGGAAATCTTTACATAGGCACCACGCTGCAGGGAGCAGCTTTGATAAGTTAGGGTGCAGTATAGGCACTGCTTGACTTGCTTTGCAGTGGAGCATTTTATATGTATTGCACTCATTTTAAACATCATTCCACTCAATTTTGTTCATTTAATTGTAGGTACCTAAAATTGTGATCATTATGAGCTGCAAGAAAAGCTCTGGACTTTTCCGTTGACCTTTTATCCAACCTTCACCTATTATCAACTCAGCTATTAGCTCTGGGTATGATCAGATAAGAATTCAATTTGGATACCACCTGAAGAAATTTGATTCCTGGGTGACTAGGCCTCATTGTGGCTGTGGAGCTTGGAGATGTACTCGGCACATAGAGCTGTGACTAGAGCCAGAACTAACTGCAGTAACTGCATACCTCCTCTGGTCTGGGGACACCCCACACCATATTTCCAGTTTCATATAGGCCGAGTGTGGTATTTTATACATACCATGTGATGTTATGAAACTTTTGCAAGACCCATAATTATCCCATAAACACCACCTTATAGACAAAACCTTTATACACGTGTCTATGTAATGCTTTCTCTTACTGCCACTGGAAAACCTTAGTTCTAGCATCAAGCAATGATACCGAAGAAAAAAAGGCATTTTCTGGCAGAAGCGCAATCAATACTCCATGGAGGGTGACTGAAAACCAAAGAAATGAATATTTGTGCACAAGCAATATTGAGCTCACACCTCCTTTAAAACACAAATGATCCTAAAACATGAACTGAAATGTGTTTGTGTGAGTGTGTGTGTGTGATTAAGGGTATAAAGGGGTACAGAACATCATTTGATTTCAGTCTCCCTCTATATTACACCATAATCTCTAATCTCATCCCTGCAGGATCTCAGACTCTTACACCTTTGTGTGCTTTGTGTCCCCTAGAGAAGCCAGAACTAGACAGCCATTAAAAAAGGCCCTGGTTTACCATTTGACCATTTCTCCGATATATCTAACTGTACGAGATATGACTCCAAATGGGTATTTCCAAGTGGATTGCAGGTCATCTCCGGTACAGATTAGACAGCAGTCCGTGCTCCTTTCTACCACAGGAGAGACAGCTAGGGGGGAGTCATCCATCACTACTTTGGTGAAAGCTCGCCTGCAAGGGGTTGACCAGCTAATGACTGCTTTGCTAAAGATGGGAATGGAGCTCTCGGGTATATCCAAGCCTTTTCCTCAGGTATAGACTGAGATCTGGCTACTGCATTTTGTTGTCTACCCGGAAGTGTGACTAAATGCAAAAAAACGGCCTGATGAGGTCTCACTTTTAGCCTACAGTCTTAGTGAATGCTGCGCTCTCTCAGCTCACTGTGGGGTTAGGTGGAGAGCTGCTCTGGCTGTCTAGTGTTCCTCCAACTCCTCATTGTGCTAGGTTCCAGGAGCGGGGGAAGGGAAACAGATTTATGTCCGTCTGTGACACATGCTGCTCAGGGTCTCTTGTAAATGGAAAATTAGATGTTTAGAAGTCTGCCAGAGAAATCCAGCTCTCTTTAAATCCTCTGCTTTTCATTCAGTATAGCTGCCTTGTAACTATTAACTGGCTTGATAATGTTGTTAATGAGAGTAGCATGTATAAATTATTATATTTTCAGCAGACTTTCCTATGTCTTTTACATTTCATCTGTACAGTTATTAGCCGTTTCCTGAGGAACCTTAAAAGTGAAAAAAGTGTCACAGAATGAATGGGACCTGAATAATATTCAGAAACCAAGTTCATTTATACCAGCATTACGTCCCACTCCCTGCCTGTACATTGAAAAGTCTGTCAGTGAAATGAACTCACAATGGTTTACCTAAGGTCTGTGGGAAAATGACTTGGGTCATAACCATGAAATCTTTTCCAGACAAGGAGGGACAATTCCATACTCTTCAGCCATCACAGTTAGCCTTTGTCCATCCAATCTGACATTCCCATAATGCCCACATGTTTCAGATGCCTGCTTCTTACTTGTTTCTTCTATTCTGTCTCTGTTTACATTTTATCCTCAGTTCTCAGCCTCACTGCCCACTCTTCTATGAGAGGAGAGAATGAAGGCTGGAGTAAAATACTGTTAGTGCTGAGGTCTATCTAAGAAGCACTAAAACCAGGTCCCTCCGAAGAAGCACCAGCGTGGATAGAGATTAGCCTCAACAACATGAAAGACGTGATATATAAGGAGGTTTATTATGATAGTGGTTCTCAAAGTAGGTTTCAGCTAAAATAACACAATGGTGGGGCAATTATTATTTTTGTCAGGTGTTCCAAATATTTTCAGTAATAAAACATCTTAAAACAAGATCCTTATTAAATGAGGGACCCAGGGACAGCATCGTGTCAAAAAGGAGTCTTTCTAATCGAATCTATGTCAATTTAGGTATTATTGATGTGAAGAAATTTAAGAAATACAGGATTAAAGCTCCGAACCAGCAATACGAAACATTTATATGTCTCAATACTCACTTTATTCTCTTGGTGTGGGCAAAAAATATTAAAACATTTTGAAAATGTCGTAATGAATTTGGCTTTATCTTAAAAAAAAATCTAAATCTAAAATGACCTCTACTACTGCAATTTTTCATGTTCATTCATTTTTAGCAGACTGCTTGTATGAAATAAATGACTTACAAACACTCTTGTGTATATTCTTGGTAAACAAAAAAATATTCCTTAATTCTCTGTTTAAATTAGACAAACACTACACTAGACTATTTTATTCAACTAAAATATCCAACCAATTCATTAATCCCATAAAAACTGTACAGATAGTGAAGAGAAAGCCACTGAGAGTGACAGGGTTGTTTAATCCTTCATCTTGAGAATTTCTTTCTCCTATGTCTGACCTCATTGGTGGCAGTGTGGTAAAAACAGAAGAGTGTATGCTATCCACTAGCCACTAAGTGCTCACACAGTTATCCTCGTTCAAACTCATATTCTCCTTCTCTTTTTTATCAATATTCTTTGGATTTAATTTAAAGTCGCTGTACTTAAGGTAAGGTTTTTTCACTAAATAATCCAAATTTCCACCTTCCATAACTGCATTTGATGATGTGACGTCGATACGAAATGGTTAACAAACACTGACTTTCATGGGGAGGGACTGGACTAAGGGACTAGCTTCCCCTGATCCAGTGCTGACACAGCAGATACCAAATGACAGTAAATAAGTTACCGCATCTGATTGGTTACTCATATAATTGTTTTAAAGGGATGCCAACTGGACTTGGCTTCCTTCCACACATGTGACAATCCACAGTAAGGGTAAAGCCACACAGTCTTGTGTCACGCATTGTAAAAGAATCAATGAAAAATGTTGATGACATGGTTAGTTCACTGAAGCACAGATGATTTCTAACATTTAAAAAAAAGTTTTTTTGAGAATAAAAACTTTGTTCGAAATCATGGGAAACCATGGCCATGAAAAGGTGTTACGGCATACCATCATCAAACTTGTAACATAGCGAGTGGAGACAGTTATCACTGCCGGACTTCCCTGTTCGCACTTCAACCCAAGCTCACCCTATTCAACAAACCAATCCCTAAAACAACAATAGGGGAGATAAAAGCAGTGCTGGAATAACCACAGAAGCATCTCTTCCTCTTTAGCACAAAACCCACGCCAACAGCTTCCCGTGTGAGAACGCAGTAAGATTTCATCCAGGAAAAGATGAGTATTTTGTAAACGCATCCAGGCTCTGCGGTCATGGTGGGAAAAGCTTGGCAATAAAGTCAAAGGAGGACAACAGGACTGTCATGAAAAGAGCCGAAATTAACTGCGTCTGAGATTTCAAAAAGGATAAATATTCATTTGGATTAATTCATTTTGTGCTTTGTGCATTGTGTGTCATTTTTGTATAATCATCATATTTTTCAGTTATTTTATGACGTGAAGCAATGTGGAATAATGATCTTCGCAGACACATACTATGAGATTTGTAACATTATAGCCGACATATTATACTTTTTTTGCACCACACAAAGCCACCCGATTAAATCCCTTCTGACAGGCCATATCCATGTCCTCTTCATTTCACACTCCTTAGCGATACAGAGTGTACTTTGTCCGTCTGGTCTGGACCTGATCCTCAATCCTCCAGAAAACCCAAATTTGTGAAACAAGATCTGGATGCTGGGATAGGCTCCAGCCCTCCTGCGACCCTGAACAGGATAAGCGGTTCCATGCCACAGTAAATAATCCTCATGGAGAGATAATATAGGGGAGGTAAGGATTGGCTGTAAAGCTAGACCAATACGTAAGCTAGCAGTAAGAGGTAGTCTTAGAATGTTTCAGCCTCCAGGGCCTAGAGGGGACCCACCCCCTGCTGTTCTGCATTTGGCCCCTACCTGAATTGTTAAGACAAGGATCATGTCTTCTTCAATTAGGTACATGTCTTTGGGTTTGGTTGGTATTTTTTATTATTTATTTGAAGTCTGGATTTTTGTACTGAGCTGGTGTCATGGTTTGAATGGTAACTGTGTTTGCGAATAATGGCTCCAACTGCACATAAATTCAATGAGTTTTCTACATGCAAGGTTGAAAGTGTATTCATAATGGAGATTCTACACAGTGAAAATAACACATGGAGCTCAATTTCAAATGGAGAAATACCTCCAGTTTGGTCCTGATTTTGATTGATATGAATCAAACTGACAGAAAATCAAATGTGCTCTCGAATTTTCCTTTTCAGTGGAATATCTCTTCATCTACACACCACTCGTTTTCTCTTTCTGTCTGGCAGCAAGTGAAAGTGTGAGACAAAGCTGTCCCAGTTGTGTGTATCATCGCTGTTTCAAAATTGAATGCATATCCCTTATGCCTCGCTCTTGTCAAATGTACAGCTCACATCCCCTGACTATGTATAATGTTTTCATTACTGTTTTTCTTGCTGCAGAGGTGCACATGAAATAATTTGCCCATCTGCCAATGGAGTTACAGACGCACAGAGTCAAACTGGATTCTTTTTTCTGAACCATAAACTACTGTTTCTTAATTATTCACATAGTTATTTATCTACTTATGATTAAGCTTTAATAAGCACCAGATTCCTGTTCTTCTGAAAGTGGAAATTTTGCTTTGGTATAAAATTTGGAGATATTGAGACTCCATAGTAAAACCTCCATCCATCCATCTGTCTGTAGCCGCTTATCCTGATCAGGGTCTAATGGCAAAAATGCTTATAGTAACCCAAAACTCATTAAGAGATTTAATATGTGATCATTTTGAGGTTTTTTTTCGTTCCAAAGCTGAGAGTTAGACAAAGCAGGGGTCCCTCTAATTATGCCTCCATTTTTTGTTCATCTAATCAAAATGTTTTCATCTCTCTCTCGAACCTTTACTATTGGAAATGCATCTCAGAATAAAGCAACAAAGTATTATATGGGTATATGTCATTAGCTTATATATAACTCATCGATCCATAACCAAACAGATCACATCCTATGGAGGGCGGACTAACCAAGATAAACTAAGCTAATCCTACTTGGATATAATAAGCAGTTCAAGTTCTAGACCTACTCTTGTCTTTGTCAAACTCCAACTTTCAGACATAGTACATATTTAGCCTTCACTTGGTGGGTGTAAAAGCTTGTCCACGGAAGACATCAGAATTTTGTAAAGAAGTAAACCTTTTTGACCCAGATATTTTCCGATTTAGCACAGAGGTTCTGGGCTCAATGTGAAAGATGGAAGTTCTTGAGAAGGTTTGAGGATGACTTTAAGGGCACTTTAACATTAAGATTGGTCTTAGGAGATGAAGACAAGAGCTGCTGTAGGTGGCCGAATGGATTGTTTAAGGAAAGTTCTTAAACTTTGATAAAACGTACAAAAAGATTAACAGGGAAGAGTGAAGAAGGGCGTAGGGAAAACCCCGGTAGCAGGCCATACAATTTGGACAATGTATATCCTGGGAAGTGTCTTTAGTGTAAACAGGATAATCAAGATTGCAAACTAAATCGGTGATGTTACAAGTACTCTCTGCTACTTGAAGAAGAGGACAAGAGAGAGAGAAGAGGTGGATCTCTTTGGTTGGACAGTTGTGCAATAATCTACAGATAGTAATGGATGGTTCCTAGCTAAATGTGATTAGCACTTTAAGCTGACAAGCCACACTATATATTTTCATGTGCAAGGTGCGAAGCCCTTATTGTCTTCTTGATTTCTTCTTGCACGTTCTGGACACCAGCTGAAATAAGCAAAGAAACATCAGCCCAGTTATGCAGTAGTTATTGTAAAATTAACCCTTACAATTCCCTCAGGAGAATATTATTCTCATTCACTTTTCTCCATCTACTTTTCTTTTCATTTTATTTAGAGTACAATGGGTTAACACAGATACTTCCTGTCTTGGCAGCGATCCCAGACAAGGACATGCCTCTGCATGTAGCAGTGCAGACTGTGAAACATCTGTGTAGCAGAATTGTCACACATGCACACATACAGAGAGAGAGAGAGACAGAGAGAGAGAGAGAGAGACAGAGAGAGCGAGAGTTTAAAATACTCCATATACAAAAAACCCCGAACAAATGTTCCTTGCTCTTTTCACACGTATTTCTATCAAATCTGATGCAAGAACTCTCAGGCTTTCATTGGGTAAACTGTCATAAATTCATGTGAAACTAGAGACCTGACAGGCTTTGGATCTAGATCTTGAGGAAAACTGCATTCAATGAAATACAATTTTTTTTAATAACTACCCAAATAATAATCATAACAATGATATTCAGAATTCTAAGACTTGGTTTTCTGGTTAAGGAATCTCATCATGAGGGTCAAAGTACCATGGGTAAGCTTTTAGCTGTGATAAGGTTTGTACTACTAGTGCTGTCTGGTTGGCAAAGGGATTGGAATTAAAAACCTGTACGGATATTCACCCTTCTTCTTTAATAATTATCTCACGATTGCCACATGGGTTTTATGAACCTACATAGTCTCACCTTGAGTTTTTTTCTTTTATTTATAATATAGTCTTTTTTTCTCTGCCTTGCTGTTAGTTTTACCTGCAAAGTTGGGTCATTTGAGGGCAAGTATAACCAAATAATCTTCTTCCTCTTAACCATTACCCTGCTCAACTGTAAGGTTGTGCTAATTTTGAGTCTCTATTTCATGTTGAAAAATGTGTGCCTGAACCTGTCTATGAAATAACCCCGTGGCAACACCTATACATTAAAGAGTAAGGGGCCAAGGATGGAGACCTGGGGGACACCATGGGTCAAAGGGGCCACCGTGGGGGAGGCATTAAACATTGATTGTTCGATGAGGAGGGTTTCTTTTTTTTTATTTTTGGCAATCCTCACACGCTTTCTTTTAAAGCGTGTGAGGAGTTACTAAACAGAATTAGGTAAGTTGCACCAGCCAAAAAGGTTTGAGTCACTTTAATTAAAATTGACTATTTTCCCCAAAAATACCATTATTAAATCATTTTTACATGTCAGATTTTTTTCCCCCTACTGTTTAAAAATGTGCTTGAAGACAAGATTTGTCATTTATGGTAACTTTGCAGGGTCTAAGATATTAAATCAATAAGTGCCAAAGCAAAATCTTTTTTCAATAGTTTTTTTTTCTTGGTTAAGACATTAAAGAGTTAGTGTAGATTACAGTTTAGCAGTCTTCGTGCAGCTCAAGCCACTGGACCACAGTCTCTCTTTGGCTGTCATATTGGGCTTGACGATGTTCGCCAAACCAGTCGATCCACCACTGGGATCAATAATTGATATTTTAAGCTGAAATTTGAAATTAAAGCATCTTGCACTACTGAATAAGGAGATCGTATAATTATCACATTAGTCATTACTTTGCCACAGCCCCATATTCTCCCCGAGGACCCTTGTATCTAACATTGCCATGACTGACAGTTCAAACCATGCTATTGAGCACTATACTTAAGTTCACACATTTATTAAAAGAGTGGAAATTGATAGTTTGAGTACTGTACTTATTCAGGTTGAAGATGTACTTAGTCTGGACCCTCTTTTATCTCTCTTACTTACAGAATTTGAATGATATGTTACATTATTAGAGAGCGTGTTCCAGGGCCCTTTTGTTCATGTTAAACTTTTAATGACTGACAAGAGGTGGAACGTACTGGATGAGTCCTACAGCAGGCACACAAATGAAAATCTTTACATTTGAAAGCAGGGCGAAAAACTGTGATGGGGTCGCTGTGGTCACCTGTAGCTCAGTGGGTAGAGTGCTCAGCCCCAAATCGAGATATTGTAGGTTCCATCCCAGCCCCGGTAGCCTACATGTCATTGGGTAGTTGAGAAAAACCCTTAGCACCAATTTTGACTGCTGCTCCTCAGGGATGGGTTGAATGCAGAGATTAATTCACAAACTGTGCATAACAGCTCAATAGTAAAGCGTTAACATTCGAATTCTCTGTTCTGCACAGTAAATTCAAAAATATCAATAAGGAGTTCATTTAACTTCATTATTGTTTACCACCTCCAAATTTCTATCTAGGTATTTGTGTCTCCAAATTGTAATCTCGATGTGCCAAAGGCGGTTTGAGTCGTTACTCGCACACTGGAGGAAGAATACAGGTTGAATTACTAACCTGACCATGCAACTCAACTCACTCATCTCCTGCTACAGGTATGTTGTTTGATCCGTTTCTCATTGTTCTCTTCCCCCATTATTTTGCTTCTCTTCCAGGAAAGGTATGCCCCTCACTGCCAGTAAAGCACCGTGCACAGATGTCACGCCCCCATCTGTCAAAAAATATTCCTGGTTGTCTTTAGGTCGGAGCAGGCTAAACAAAGAAGATGCAAATACAGAACCAGACAAATATGATAAAACACAGAGGAAATACGTGGTGAAGGTGTTGTTGTAGACGTGATTGTTTTTTGATTTTTATATTGCATTTTGCTTATTTTCATGGGGTTGTAAAATAGGGAACATTTTGAGTCTCACAATATTTTTTTCTGCAGCATTTTTTCTCTACACAGTTAAACCAACACAGAACTGGTGTAAAAAAGTTTAAAGACGACAGTGGGATTCCCCGACATCATGTTATAAAAACGAACATGCTTCATCACATCCTGCTTTCCTCCCACTGCTTTACCACACAACATGGAAAGACATACTTATATATACACAAAGGATGAGTTGGGACGTTTCGTGTGGATTTTCAGTTTTGCTTTCTCCGCTACTATACATCAACTACTTTCTAGACTTTAATATTTGCAGCCTGCATTAAGTTTGCCGCTTAACCTCTTATTATTCTTCCACAATATAATGTGAGTAATGTAGACCATGACCTCCATATTTAACAGAAAAAAATGAAAGATTGCATTGCAGGGCTGCTCTAAATGCGATAAAAGCCTGATAAAAAATGCAAATAACTAGCAGGGATACAGACGAATTGAGATAGAAGTAATCAAGAGAAAAAGTCAGTCTCTGTCTGACTCAATGCCTAGTGTGCAATAATGACAAAGGCACACAGCAGTGATCAGTGGAATAAGCTCTCAGACCTTCCACATACTCCTCTTCACTCCAATTGACGAGTGTAATTTGATAGCACTCATAACAGAGTTAGAGAGCAATTAGCATCATGGCCTGTCGGCACAAACGGGGCAGAGAGCCCACCTGTGGGTCACATTTTAATTTGGTAAAGTGCTTAGTGCTTAGTGCAAGACTCTGCCTTTGATATACTCAGTAGATGGTAAATCCTGTTAGCGCTATCTCCACAAACTACCCCGCCGACCGATATCCATCTAATCCACTGGTTAGGAGTTCACGAAGGCACACAACAAATTATTAGGGTGTCATCTTGCTTAGGATTTAAATCCAGACTTCTTCAGGGAGAGAGCGAGGCAGTAGAGAAAAAGGGAGGGGAGGGGATGTTAAGGAAGAAGGATGAGGCAGCGATGGGGGAGGGTGTTTAATTAAAGCGACTGATCCATGCTGTTTGTTGAAGGACTGATTGTCTTTCCCCCTGAGGAGGCTGTTTCCTCAAGAAGCCTTTCCAAATTACACTCTAAACAGTAAACCCATGTTGAGTGGTGAGGACTACGACACTAACTAAAAATGAAAGGATAATGTGAATAAGTCAAATCAACAACAAAAGCTGCACATTAGGATATCACTGTGTCTTCCCCGTTGTTCATTTGAGATTATAGTGAGTCCTTGGCATCCACGTTTGTTCTAATTAGGCCAGCATTGTTGATCATGTCAGACACTGGGCTGTCTCTCTTTTTCCTTGGGGAGTGTGTTTAACATGTAGTCCCCAGGCAGGGTACTTGACCCAGAATGGCCTTTGACCCCTCATTAAACCAACTTGGATTTCCTTTCCAAGCCATGCTTCCCTGACCCAAATTTCAGGCTTTGCTGCCTTTGACTGTAGCCCTGCCCTTGAGCAAATCTCCACATGACATAGCATATTCAGTACACACCATTGTGTTTTCTACTATGTGTTTATAATCGTTATGTGTTTTATTTTGGTGTGGATGATTGATGATTGCGTGACATGAGGTTATTACAGCATTTTAAACCAAGACCCACTGCATATATTTCTCTCTTGATTTGAAAAATCTGACAGTGATCAAATCTGACTGTGATCAAATCTGACTGTGATCAAATCTGACTGTGATCAAATGTGAGTTTGATCACTGTAGGGATTCAAGATAATTAAACTGTACAGGTCTCCAAAGCTGGTTGTCGTTTCTGGTGTCCCAAACCTCACCTGCAGGAGGCTAAAGTGCTGGGCCAATATGATAACAGAAAAGTTGGCTTGGGTATGTTCTTGTTCTAATGTCACAAGTACTGGTTCTGTGCATCTCAGTATCAGTTCTGATGCAGACCTGGGCCACAATCATACCAGGGGGGAAATGTGTTTTTCAAGGTGAGACAGCTGTTTCTCATTCTGCCAGTTTGGGTTCATTTCTGGATCAGGTTCTAATTATCCCTAACTCTGTTATGATCAGGTCTGAGTGAGTGTTGGATCCAGGTTTTCACTGGTCTGTTTTGGATCCAACCCCCCAGATTTAATCTTGGTAACAAAGCAGGCCTGTCCTTTATGATTTGTAACTACCTTTAGCAGATTTTGATTGACATAATATGCTTTATCAGACAAAGAACTGAACTCATCATCCGAGGACTGGCTCATGAAAAGGAATTCTGGATAATCCGAAGTGAAAGATTGCTTTCACTGATGAAACTCTGACATGTCAATTAGTCCATGGGATCAATGAGAATTTGTCTTAGGGTGGCAGACATTTGGAGTTTCAGTGACGTTTACGCAAATGAGGGATATTCCAACTTTCGTTACAAAAGAAACACAAAGTAACTAAAGACTGACACTATCAACAAATCAATGCACTTAGGTATGACTGACCTTTGGTCGTTTGCATTGCTGCCTCCATTATCAGAATTCTTGACTATTATTGAACAAAAGTTTTGTAATTTAGTCTAATTCTTGTATCATGCACTGAGCAAAATGCAGGATACTCGCAGTTCCCGCTTGATATTCTGATTATATTCTGATATTCTGCTTTATTTCTGAATGTGCTGAATCAGGTTTGTATCTTCTGTGCTGAGTCCAAGCACAGCCTCCAGTCATACAGCAAACTGTCTCTGCACAGTTCAAGCCAGTGAGATTTGGAAAACTCCACCCACATGGTCAAAACCAAACCTCTGGCCCCACTAAAGCAAACACAAGAGGAGAGAACGAAATGAACTGTGAGGTCCAACAGCTTTAGACAGTACCGATTGGACATGAGTGAATGTGAATGTTCTGAAGAGAGACAGATAACAACATGAGACAAGGCCCAGTCGTGTTCTGCGGCCACAGTCTCTAATTTTGATGAACTATTTACGTTGAGAAAGGATTTCTTTGCACGTGTAACTCTCCCTAACTTTGTCCTTTTTCAGCATATTCGTTTATTCAAAATGGTCTTTATTCCATGCGGACACCTGCAAGTAAGCATACAAAATCATCATAGTACCCCAATGTACTTTAAATCACCAGCACTAATACTAAAGATATAGTAGTCGCTTATAGATCCATTCTACTGCTGTTCTGTAGCTGAGATTTATCTCTGGGTCTGTGTGTAGACATGTGAGTTAACCTGGCACCAATGCAATATTTCCAGCCTGAACTAATGCCTTTAGCAGCCAGCAGGCTGAATGGGGTGCAACAGGAAACACATTGCTGTCATGAAAACACAGTCCACCAGCCAGGATCTTAAATATAAAACAGGCTTAAATTTATGTTCTGATTGTTTGCTTGATCACTGCCACAGATAGAGTTGATTTATAGTTTTCATTTTATTGAATTTCATTTTTTTCATTTTTATTTCACATAAAATCCATCATATTCTGTAGTCTATGAAAGTGAGCAGAGCAGCAACTCTGCATGGAGTGGGAACAGCAGTCACAGATGGTGCACAAATGTTCTTTTGAAAGAGCGTTGCACAAGACTTTGTTTTTGTACTGAGCTGGTGTTGCTGCAGATGGATTGAAAAGCTGTCACCAACAAACACGCCTGTACAAACTTCTTCCATAATTTTTGACGCAATGCACTTGATACATGTCTGGTTTGTTGTATGTTTCACTCATTTCATGGCCAAGTTACTCACTCCAACACTTGCTAAATTTGACTTATTGGCCTGAGCAGATTTGACTTTGCCTTATTAATATTAAATAAATCATTATTTGATTATTTCAACATCAAAGACATCTTCAAATGTGAATATACACACATATATATATACTCATTTAGTCAACTGTTTTGAAGTGGGCCTATAATTATAAGAAATGGCGGTCTGATCATGTCGGTATAAAATGTTTTGAGCGAAAAAGAGAAAATGGCAGAATTTTGTTTTCAATTAATGCTATTTCCATTACATCCGGGAAATTTCGTCTCACACTGAGTGCAATCGGATTTTTTCTTCTCACAAAATGGCAGTGCATGCCATTTACCTATTGGTGTCCGTAATGGCCGTGGATATAAATAAGCATTTGGACAGCAGAGCGCTTTTTTAGTTTTATGTGTCAGAAACAGAATGTTAACAGAGTATGTCTGTGAGCAGTCATGAAAAGAAAATGTTTTTTGCTTTGGTAATGTTTACAACACCTTACATTTTCAGATAAAACATTTTGAGGCTTAATATAATGCTAGTTTAACAAATGAAAATATCTGCAAATATTCTAAAAGTGTGTTTTCGTCTTCTGTTGGGACCTACAAAACAAAAATCAAACAAAATAATCAAGGGAAACTGATTGAGATAAAGGAAAATCATCACAGCGTAACGCACAACACACAAAAATGTGAAACTCATATCAATTTGAATTGAGCCCTGGCACCTGACATCTTGTCATGACCATTAAATTAATTTGGAGCACATGCAATTACTGAAAATTCTTAAATGAACGAGTTAAGATTAATAAGATTCGACCAGGAGCGGAGGGGGAGAGGGAGCCAGAGGAATGAAGGAGGGTCCACAGAGGCTTGCCGTTGTGTGCTAACAGTGATGCTCATTGTATTTGTGAGTAGGTGTTTTGGTCTGTATCGGTGGGCCTGGTGCTGTAATTGCTGTTTGGAATGTCTGCCTGGCTAGAGGATGTGGTCTGACAACTGGGTGTCATTGTCCATGTGCACTCTAACACCAGAAGTCTGGAGTCACGAACCACATTAAGATTATGAGCTTTTATTAGCCAATATTGACCTGATATCTCCATGGGAAGAGCATCCAGCACATAATCAGTTGACTGACTAGTTTGAATGTACAATAAACATGTGATGTCTATCTTGAAAATTGAGCTAATTCCCATGAACTTGTGTTTTCCCATTCTCATATCTGTGTCTGTATCAGGGTCAGGGTGTGGATGCATGCATGTGCCGACAATAAGCTGAATATTTGCCATAGTCACATCCAGACCTGTCACATGGGACATCACCTCGGAAATCTCTCATTAACAACTACAACTGTTCTATTACAAACATTGCATATAAATACATTTTTTTAAGTTGTCTGCCCTTAAACCTTGACCCGACGTTATACTGTGACTGAGTTAAATGTCATTTTCTCTAAAAGCTTAGATTTTACTAACTAGGGGGAGCTTTTCCATGAAAAACTCTGTTTTTCAACATAACTTGCTAACTGTTAAACTGATTTTGTCAAATCTAATGCATATGAATCCACTCAAGGAGATATATATTGTATATATTTTAATAGTTCATTAGAACTTCCTTATCCTTATGGACCGATAAGGATTTTCAGGACCATAATATCATTGTTTTAATATCTAAATACAAATACAATTTTTTGCAAGTCTACATAATAACTTTCGGAATTAAATTGGATGATAATATGGACATTGCATTTCTAAATCCAGATATAGACATTGTGATTTACAGTGATTAGGATATTAGGATGTTAGATCATCCTATAAAGATTAAAACTCAATAAAATAAACATTATCTTTACAACAAAAGGAACAAAAGTAAAAATAGGCAAAAAAAAATATTTTTTACTCCCTTAAAAATGTAGAGCATTCATTATAATTCGTCCAACCTTAGCCGTCAGTGTAGGTTTTGGTGTCAAGAACGTGTCAGTCGACTCACTATGGCACCACTTTATGTTGGAGATGTGCAGGACGCCATGAACAAAGACAACATTTAAGCCTCACAAGATCTTTGTATTTTTATACATTATTATTATTGGCAAAAGGACAGCATCATCATCAAATGGGTTTTTGATTTCTGGTACAGAGGTAGACATACACAGTGTGAGTACGTACACCTATGCAGCTGTCAATCAGTATCAACATTTTCTGAAAATTATAATTGCAGAGACACAGAGTCATCATGTTTTAGACTCATCATTAATAGTTAAAGAAATATTCAGTTTATCAGGTTATTCACTAGGCATTACAGATGCAAATACAAAGACTGCACAGTGATGATCTCTCACTCTCTCTCTCTCTCTCTCTCTCTCTCTCTCTCTCTCTTTCGCTCTCTTTGTCTGTCTCCGCTTCTGTCTCTATCAGACAAGTTTGGAGACTCATTGTTCTGCAGGAAATGCTGTCACCATACAGGCTGCAGGGTTGTATACTCTAGATTTAACCTTATAATAGCGTTACCAGTATTTAACCAACCAGCTTCCGTTTGCTTTAGGTTGAAGCCCTGTAACAAACACAAATGTCAGCTAGCTTAGCTCTCTCAGCAAAGCTCAAAAGAGGCAGGAGTTAAGACTTAGGTTTTTTTCTAATATTCTTTCTGTATCTTTGTTTGGACAGTTTGCTACCAGGCCATAAGAGACCAAAGTGAAGATTTGTTTTGCATGTTCTGCCTGAGGCCTTTGAGCTTCCAGACACTTGGAGGTCTACAGGAGGAGTTGCTGCAGTTCCTGCAACTTGTAAAGATTGACACAATGTTCCTCTCACGTGGAGGCACTGACTGCCTCTCGTTTCCCCTCACACACATTCCCTGTCATGGAGGTGCAGGTGTGAAGATGTTGCTATACGGGAATTTCTGAAGGTCCTGAAATATGCAGACGGTAATGGTAGAGCCTTGACTAAACAACATGTTTCCAGAGGAAGAAACTTTTAGTGGTCAAACAGCACACCTGCCCCGTAAATACTGTCTCAAAACCTCCTCACCTATTCCTCTGTTACATGTGAATCCACCTCTCTCGTGCATTTCTACACTAACATTAATTTAAACTAGAGAACTACTTAAGATTCTTGGATTTATTGACTGTACAAGATACAGCAAATTAAGAGTTTTCACCAACAATATTTACAAATGAACAAAACTATTTTTCAAGGATCACTAGTCTTAGCTTGTTTTCTTAGAATGTGTAATAATTTAACAAAATGGATTTGTTTATCAAGTGGAGGCCTCTCTGATCATTTATTCTGTGATGCCGGTTAAGAATGGACCTGACTGTCAGCATCCGTGCGCTGCCTTGCAAGTATCTCCCCAGTCTTTCTCATTTCATTAGGAGTCACTCAGCACTTCAGAGAAACATTCAATTATGCTCCAATGGTAATGTTCCTCAAATGAGTTCAATTAAATCATCTTCATCATGGGCTTCAGTCAGGTTTTTAATACTGGGTACTGAAAGCACGGCTCAATTGAACAGCACCACACCCACTGGGAGTATTTGAAGAGCCAGGCTCACAATCACACTGGGATGGCAATTTTAGCAGCATAACAGTTGAGAAGATATAATTATTAGGGACTTAGATTTGACCACACAAAGTCATTTCTCATATTCATGGTACAGTGACAGTAAGTGATGTGCAATTGCAGGTTATAGTTGGCTCTGATTAACCATAACCTTACAATTTGAGTTTGACTGTTACTCTTGTCATAAGAGGAAATGTGACATTAGCTGTCATCACTGAGCTCATGATGTTAGATTGAGTCTGATTTGACATGGAAAATCCTCATGTTTCATGTGACAAAAGTTTTCCTCATGAAGCTTCAAAATGTGTGACAATAAAATATTGAAATGCCTTAAGAAATACAACTAAACCTATGCCATAGTCACCGACAGCACGGATATATCCCCAAAAAGTCGCCAATCCACTGCATTGAAGCAGAAATCCGCCTGATTGAACTCCTCAAATTAAATGTGATGTTATGTCATAAAAACTGTATTCTTTGTACGAATACCCCCCCCCCGCAAAAAAAAATACCCCAGGGGGTAATATATGAACCATTAGAGCAAAATATGATAAACGGACTGAACCGATTCATATGTACCAGATTTGGACTTAATCAGACCAATGGTTAGCAGGTTAGTTCCCAAAAACCTTTTTTCTCTATTTGATTGTAAAAAAACTTCCCCTAGTAAGTAAAATATGAAATTTCGAAATAAAATATCATACACACAAGATCGATATCCTCAAGTTGATACGTATATACCAAATTTGGACTGAATTGAACCAATGATTGAGAAATTATGGCCTGAAAATATATGGAGATAAAGGACCCTGGTTTCGAAAATTGCTATTGACTTTTCTAAAAAACATCAAAGTTCATTTCTAAATCCCCTGACCTATCTAAACCATAAACCTGATCCATTATAAAATCCACTTTTTCAATCAATGATTAAAACATACAGTACCATTCCAAATTTCAACAAAATTCCATTAAGAATTCCATAAGTTCCCTATCCCCAAATGGTTAAGGAAATTTTCTTATGATGTCAAACCATGAAACGATGATGTAATAACCCCAAAACGTAGTCAAGTATAGGATTTGCCAAACAATACTGGGTAAAACTTCGATTTAATCTGTTCATTAATTATTGAGTTGTCTGTCCTGCAAAAGTTAAGAAACATTTAAATGACATCACATTATCGAATTGTGATGTCATGGCGTAATATCAGTAAATTTACCTTTCTAGGATATACAAAAACCTACCTCCGGGTAAAATTTCATCCAAATCCGTACTATAGTTTTTCTGAAATCTTTCTTACAGACAGACAAATAAAGATAAGAACATAACCTCCCTGGCGTAGGTAAGTATGTGTTCCCTCCCTCTCATTATGTAGGTGTTCTAACGCTATTCCTCACAAACCACGCTTAATACTGCAAGTTTCTGTTTGTACGAGCCAATGCCCAACTCTTGCTGTAAATTGCTGTAAATAAAGCTGTAAATTGTCCATGAGTTGATCATCAGTGCGGCGTTTACACATAAATAAAATATAAGTAAAACAGAAAGAAAACTTTAGGTTTTAGTCTCTATTGTGTGCTGAGAAGGTCCAGCTCCTACCATAGTGGCCAAACGATCTACAGTCCAACATAATAAATGTAATAATTATGTGCTGCTGAAATAACTGTAAATCATTTAATGACCCTACGAGTTGAGAGTTATTCTTAAAAGAGGATTAATCAATATTCTCCAGGGGCACATGAAGAAAGGTCAGAAAATCGCTCATTAGGTTGTGAGCATGCGTGCATTTTTCTCCCTAAATGCATTGCTGTAACCAAGCATGCATTTGGGAGAGGGGTTGTGTTATTTTGCATGCTTTTGTGTCTGTATTTACTTCTTTGATGTGGTGGTGTGTACTGTATTTGGGTATATCAGGAGAGCACAAGAGGGTCCGAACAGTTACTGAGGAGCATTGTTACAAAGTGAAATAATACTTTTCTCAAAATTATGATGACACACTAGCGAATGTTCTGTCATTAACAAAATCCCCTTGCATACTCACAAAGCCGAAGTCACCCCTCACACCGCCGTGTCATGCACACTCATTCTAAACTTCCCTTTTCACAGTCTCAGCAGCTGTGCTCTTTAGCCGACCACATCTATCCAATATTACGGTGACACGCCGTCCTTGTTATCCTATCATCTTGCTGCTGTCATTTAAAAAAATGACATCCATCTAGTTCCATCTAGCCACTGTGACAAGAGCACTCCACCTCTCCATCTCCGCCCAATTCTTGCACATCAATCAACTTCTTGATTCATCAGTCTTAGCAGACTAGTCAGCCACCACCACCAGTATCCAGACTCCAAGGAGGGATCATCACAGATCATCTGTTGTAATAAATAATTAATCTTTATTTATTCAGACTGATTGAAACGTCCGGGTCTAAATTCTCCAATGTATGAATGTTTGGTAAATTCTGAGGTGTTCGTCATTCTCTGATGTGGACAGACAGCTTTAGGCCTGGTTATCTGACATGAGTCAATGGCATGCATTGTCATATTTGACAGTGATTGGCTGGTTTTATTAAGTTCAACATAGCGTTGTGATCGTGTAAGAGATGAGGATGAATCAGAAAATACCACAGATTAGCTCATACCTATCAGTCAAACAACAACACAAACAAAACAATTAGAACAGTGTAATTTGTTTACATATTATACATGTGTACGTGTGGATAGTGTGTGTCTTGTACAAGCACCGTCACAAACTTAACACATAATTACTATTTCAGAGAATCTGCTAAAGGACAGATGGCATATAAAGAGTATTACAAGACATTTCAGCTCTCTTATATTTCTTGCAAACTCTGTAATTGGGAAAATGATACTTCTTTGTTTCTATAATTTGGGAAATTATACCTCATTGTTAGTATCGGTTTCCAGGCTGCAATGTCTCAAAGTCACGAGAGCAGCACGAGGGTTTGGAAGCAAGAGACTAGACAGAGACTCGGGTATGCTGTTGCAGTTGACCCTTCATGAATAATGTTAAGAATACTATGAATTAAAAAATGTTCATATTACTCAGAAATGGTCAGGAAATCGGTCGCCAAAATTCAGATGTAAAACAGATCACTAATTTAAAGCTATTAAAACTGAATGTAGATTTTTCAGGTTTCTCTGTTAGCTGACTTTTAATAAGTTGACTGAAATACAGTCAACTTATTACAATTTATGGTTATGGCTGGTGCTATATTATGAAAGCAGTTATAAACAACCTGGTCCAAGCACTACAATATAACAGATATATTTTATCCCTCTTTGAATTCTTAGCAATTGCCGGAGTGAAGGATTTGCAACTTTTATATTTGTGGCCATATTTAACAGTATTTATGTTTTTCTTTTTCATTTAACAGTATTTATGTTCATTTTTTGTTATTTTATATTTTTTTATCCGCCTTGCACTTTTTGAGTAATCCAACTGACAAACTATCAAACTAACAAAATAACCCACAGTGACAACATAAGCTTCTTGGCAGTGGTATTTATTTAAAATATTCTTCTGTGGTTCTACATACAAAATGTTCTTATAATAACTTTGCTTCTTCATGATTTGTCAAATTTGTCATCGTGTCAAGTTTAACTTTGTTCCATGTGATAGAAATCTGGGCAAAAGCATGGTTGAATTTTTCATCATAAATGAAGACTTACAAATGCACCCAAACACACGTACACACCACACACACACACACCACACACACACACACACATACACAAACCCACTCTCAGAGAAAGTAAGAGATCAGTTAATAAAAAGCACTGAGGACATTTAAAGCAGATAAGGCTGGAAGCTATCTAACAGTTAATACTGTGTTCTGTTACATTGCTATATACATTAACCTTACAACTGGCAGTAAACCAAAACCAACGCATTTTGATCAAGTGAATGTACTAACGGCACGGCTAATATCAAAGCCAGTAGGACCAGTTAGCTCTAAATTTAATAATCGAACGCCAAACAGTCGTAGTTAGAAACCATGATATTTCATTCAACAACTATTCAGTTGGAAAGAAAAGAGCAATAAATGTATGAGACTGAAGCTAAAAACTATGTCACCCCTGATCATATGACTCTGAGATTGTCTAGAGTACCCATGTGACTCCTACCGTTCATAGTACTGCAACACGTTCACTGGTTACTGCTGGGCCCCTGCCATCAAACCACAGACGTGATATGAGGTTGGGGTCTATAATTCTTGAGTCAGAAAAAGACCACTAACTTTGTAGACCACAAAATCCAAAGACTGTTTTGTCCGCTCTGTCCTCTGTTTGCACCCTTCTCAGCCTCACCCTTCTTCTGACTAATAGATTAAAATAATTATGTCATGGATGTCTCCACATTCTGTTGGTGGGGTGAAAATTGATATTCCGGCTTTTGTTGTTCTCACTTGACTGTTGATAGAATTGCATCCCCCCAGAGGAATGGGTTGGTTTTTTTTTTTTGTCTTCTTCATTTAAGAATTAAGCTCAGTGCTCAAACTGAGTCTTCTTGTCCTATTTACAAACTCATGTTGCCTGTGTGTTTTCAGGTGATTTCAGCTTCCAGGACATGGATACAGTCATAATGCTCAGTTACGGGTTGTTTACAGAAGTGTTGGAATGCAAAGAGGCTGATTAGATGGCCTTATCCAGCCCTGTCTGGAACTGAGCAGCCCCCACAATCACCGCGAACACACACACGAGTACACAACACATCGTCTAATAGACATACAGCTAACGACTCGCTGACCTCTGCTCCTAACTCTTAGTCACCTCTTTAGTTCACCAGAATGAGACTACCACCACTTTTGTTTTCATCTAAATGGCGGCAATAATGTTACTGCTGAGTTTAGATGGAAATCATCAATACTTTCCAGATTTTCTGGGAAGATTAATGCCAAATAACAGATTTCAATTCCCATTTGAAGAAACTTAAAAGAGAAATGTCGCTGTCGACAGGCAGCATGTTGGATTTGGTTAGTGTAAATTTTGAATTGCGTAATTTATTACGCATTAAAAAACAATCCTGAAATCAGATTTGTTTAAAGCTACTGTTGCATTGTGATGTGTGAGTACAGTAGCGGCAAATTCCACTGTTTTGCTATTATATGTTTTCTTCCTGAAGAAAAGGGGAACAGTGCACAAAGAGTTGACAAAAAACTGACAGATAAATGTCTTACCAATTTCATGCAAGGACACCTCCGAGCTCTTACACATTTGTCAGTCACCTATACTATTCTAAAAGAAATCCTCAAGCCATCTTGTAAAAGCCCTATCAGCTGAGTCCCGCTGTGTCAGAGTTCTTCCCAGAGTCACCTCCATGCGAACGTGAGTAATGGGCAATGGCCGTCCTGACGTGAGCTATGGGTGGTGCTCTGTTATTGAACTGTGCTAATCCAGGATTATCTGGTAATAAGTCTTGGAAATATAGCTGATAATTCAGCTGATGGGAGGTTGCTTGACAGAATAGGTAAACTTTATCAGGTATTGAGTGTGGACGCAAATGACTGGCTAATGCCCGGCCATTATTTCTCAACCGTTGGTCCGATTAAGTCCAAACTTGATGCATATGAATTGACTTTAGGAGAACTATTTAGTTTCATATTTTACTTGGGTAGTTCATATTTAACTCAATAGGGGGAACGTTTTTTGCGGAAAGGGAGAAATACAACGGGTGTTTGTGGAACAAGGAACCATATTCTGGAGCAAACAGCAACAAGAAAAGCAGAAAAAACAAAAATAACAGCAAGTATTTTTACCGGCCGGCAACCCCCAAGCGTTAGCGGAACCCTCAGCCCCAAAACCCCGCCAGCCGAGACCCGCCCAGACCCCCGGTGCGAGGCGGGCCACGTCAACGTAGATGACAGAGCCCGCCCCGATACCAACCCCCCCGGTTGGCAGACTGACAGACAGCAGACCCCAGGCCTTGTCAGCGGTTCCTTCATATCTTGGATCAGAATATTATGTAGCTCGCTCACTACCTCTGTGAGGACAAATTATCAAACCTGTCCGAACTTCAGTCTTAAAAGGGGCACCAGGCAAGGTTGTACACTCTCTCCTTCTCTTTTTGCAATATTTATTGAGCCATTAGCAGCTGCAATGTGTCAGAAGATACACCTTTATGCTGATGATTTACTACTCTTCCTCCAAAACTCACAAACTTCTCTTTCTGAAACAACTGCACTAATATACACAATCTCAGCCTGTTCCGACTACTCTATTAATTGGACCAAATAAACTGTACTACCCATCAATTCTGATTTTCAGAGTACATCATCTATTCTACTACAGTCAGGAAACATTGGATATTTAGGTAATAACGCTTCCTCCAGACTGTCAGACCTGACACGACTAAACTACACCCCACTTCTCAAATTAATAGAGGATGACCTCATACATTGGGGGACCTTGCCCATATCAATCGAGTTATTGCAACAATTAATTATCCTTTCACAGTAATTCCGACTCAACCATCTTCTGTTTGGTTTTTATGGAAGAGCAAACCACCATGTATTTGCTGAAATACACTTAAACATAACAAAGATCCTGGTGGAATAAAAACGACCAAACTATTTACATTACTTTCTTGCCAACAGAGTGCAATATATCTAAAAATGGATCAAACCCTATCCACTGTCTCACAATCAATCATTTGATTACATTGCACAGGGAACATTAAGGATTGTTACATGCATGATATGTGGATATGTGCACCTGTCAATCAATTCTGCCAGGGTACATGGGAAGACCTACCAACATGTCTGTGTAAACTCACTAACATAGATATGGAAATGATCGAAGCACACATGGGGGCCGGGGAACCCGGACCTGCACTGGGTTGGTACGCTTCTTGGGTGTGGGGGGGTCTGCCGCTCTGTGCTCCAGGCCCCATGGCTCCACTCTGCCTCTGGGCATGGGGCCGGGCTTTTCGAGGCCTAGCTCTTGTGGGCCGGGGCACAGGAGTTCTGGTCTCTCCGGCGTATGGCGGGCTCTGTGTTAGGGGGTTTGACGGGTCTCGGGTGCCTGGGTTCTTGAGGACGTAGGCCCTACTTGTACTTGGGGGCGGTCTACCTCCGGCCTGGGGCCTGCTGTCTGCTGTCTCCTGTCCGCCTGCAGGTTGGGCAGGTGGTGGATGCGCCCTCTGTGGCCCTCAGGTGAACGCAAACTGATATAGTTATGAATATAATGTTGATATGGGTATGAGTATGTATATGTTCGTTTCCATGTACATGTATGCATACGTATAAATATTTATGTATATATTGTTGCTGTTATTGTTGTTTTTGTTTATGTCTTGTAGATGTTTGTTCCACTATATTGTGACTGTCTTCCATGTTCCCCCGACCCCCTTTATATCTCTCCCTTTCTATCCAATTTCTTTCTCTCAAACCCCGAGCCTCTTGTCTGATCCGGTCGCGTCATGAAATTATAACACATAATAATAACAAATAAAATGCAGTTCACGCAACTGGAGGAGTGTGATAGGATCTTCCTTTGTAGACTAAAATCTGTGTGGCACTGCAATGCAGCCAGATCCAAATTCTTGCATGCCGAGGCAGCTGGACAGGACAGGTTAAAAAAAAAGAGGTTAGTCTCCAGTCTGGGTACCAAAGAAGTATATCTCTGCTTTAAGCAGATGAAGTGCAGGCCGTTTGTTTTTTTTAAATTCTGGATCACAGTAGTGAACAGGGAGCTGAGCCCAGAAACAAAGCTTTCAGTTTACCTGAGATACAAAGTCCAACCCATACTCTGGGTAGTGAGTGACAGAAAGAAATCTGGGATACAAGCGAGTGGATGCGCTCCCCCTCATAGATAGGTTGAAGAACTGTAACATGGAGTAGAGCTGCTGTTCTTTTGTGTTTTGTTATGTACTGAGGAAGCATCCCGGTGCTCCATTTCAGAGGTTTTCTGAGAGGAGAACCATGGGTAGATCCAGAGATCACTTGAGGGATTGGATATGTTTCTAGGTTTTGTAGTGCCCTTGTTTATAGTGGAGAAAGAGGTGCCTGCTTCACCTATTGCCACTATCATGCCAATTCCCAAAAAGTAGAAGGAATTCAGTGTAAGGATAAACATTCAGTCAGCACAAGGTAGGGGTTTGATAAAAGTTGTTACAATTCTTGATACATATGCTTAAAATAAATACAAATATAAATGATTCATGTGGTAAAAAAAATAAAAATCTTGTGTGAACTCTAATTTAGTAATTCTGAGCCCTGCAATACATTGGCCACCAAACTTATCAATATTTTTAAAAAAAAGATGCCATCATTGCTTCTAGGCTCTAAAGCGGGTTTTGAAATGGTTTATCCATCAATCCATTCAACCTCTTTAGATAATCTTCCTTTGTAGGTTTGTTGAGGGACTGGAACCTATTCCTGCTGAAATCGAAAACTCACTCCTATGGGCAATTTAGAGACACCTATTAACCCATGTGTTTAGTATGGGAAGAGCTAAATTCTACGTCTGGTCTGGATTTGAACACAGAACCATTTTGTTGTGCTGAAAAAAAAGAATCCACCAGTCTGACAAGATTAAGAAAGTTTGAGAAATGGGATAAATTCTTTTGATTATTTGAGATTTATGTTCCAAATCTTTGTTAAACAACCTACTTTGGTCCTTCAGCTCATCATTTCCTCCTTCCATTGATAAGTTATTTTTCCCCCCAAAGCCTGATCCTCTCACTGTAGATCTCTCTTAGCTCCACATCATCAATTATGTCAAAAAACACAAAAGCAGTTAAATTAGGTCTGCCACGTTCTTCTGTCGTGACAAATGAGCTCTCCCTTCATTTGTATATTACCCTCGCTCTGCTGTGGCCGTACCCCAGGGAACAGGACACTGCTGTGCCTTCCCATGAACAGGTAAGCCCAAACAGATGACAACAGAACTGAAATAGAAACAATGGGGTTCTATCTGAGTTTTTTTACAGCCTCATGCAGTGCTTTATAGATGTGCGATGCATCAGTTCAGCATTCAGAAACAAATAACGGACAATGAAAATTTCTGGTTTGGAACAACCATAGTGATTAGTGATGTATTTAACTCTTTATGGTAATAATAATCTGGCAGATAGTCAGAATGATCTTCAGCAGCTTTGGCATCCGGGATAGGATTTATTTGGCCTCTGTATACATATATACACATATATATAGATATATGTGTATATATGTGTGAATTACCCAGACTTGAGTTTGTTGTGCTGCTGTAGTACGTGATTAAACGTAAGAGACCTCTGAACTGAGATAAAGTCCAATGTACAACACTGGTGGTTTATGTGACTCCCGAGCAACGCCTGGGTGAATGCTCAGATAAAGTGATTTTTATTGCTGTGGGACTTAATATCACTTTGTAGGGAACACTGAGTTCACTGGCATTAAATTACCTGACTTCTTCCACATAGGCTTAACTTTCTTACATAACACGTCCCAGAAGAAGTTCTAGTGCTTTCTCCGTATTGGGGAAAAAAAGAAAGAGAATTAACATGAACGTCATCTATAAGTTTGTGTTTGGGGGGAAAGGCGTTCTTTTCATCCTTTAATGACAACTTTTATTATATCTTTTTTAAACGTGGCTGTAGACTGGTAGTGTGACGGAGAGGTGAACCCGATGTACAGAAGCGACCAAAAGGTGGCAGTGTTGAGTTTTAGAATGTGGTGGACGGTCACGATGAATCTCCTCGGTCCCCGTTTCCACACTCCACATCGTCCGTTTACTGCTTTTTCATTTATAAATGATTTTCACTGTGAAGGAAATATACGCACACTAAGATGAAAAAAATAATTGAAGTATGTTGTGTACAAATGTTTACAAATTCCAGAATAAATTAAGTATTCTTCTAAGGAGCAAATAGTCAAACGCTCTCTCTAAAAAAAAAAACGGGAAATTTATGATGAACTTAATACATTTAAGACAAGCCATCCATCTTTCTGTCATCAGTTATGTTTTCTTTAAATGTCCTCAGCGGAGTTACGGCATGCACACTCCTCGCAGAAATCGGAATAAATCAAATGGCAGTAAAGTGATGTTTTATGAGAACAGTTAGCTTTGAATGAGGAGAATATCGTCTCAGCTGACAGTCAGCTGACGGCTTTTGACAGTTACGAAAACTTTTGTTTCTCAGGACCACTCGTATGTTAATTAGCTCTCGGAGTGTGCGACTCTATTGGCTCTTCGTCCGAGTCAATTTCCCATTTCCATCCTGACGTCAGGGCGGCTACAATGCTCTTAAACTCATCTGCTGTGTGATACCTCTAAAAAATTGCCCCACCAGTCAGCAGCTTGTAACGTGCGAGGCTGCGTTCACTCCCTCGATCTCTCGTCTTCTCTCCCTCTCCGCTTGCGCAATGCATTCATGAGGAAGCCGTAAAGTGTTAAATGTTTGAAATACAAAACCGCCGAATTTCATATGCTGAAAAGGGACTCCGCTACTCGCGCGCGCGGCACTGCTGTGTCTGTGCGATAGAGTCTGCAAAGAAAAACTACTCGCACACGCCTGCAAAGGGGACGCTGAAAAGCTCACTTTTCAGTTTCAAGACAAACGTCTTAAAATCAAACTGGCTTACGGTCTACCCATCCAACAGAGTTTGACAGCTGGGCTTCATCCCGTTTGGAGGACTGTCAGCAGCAAGAGGATGGCATCAGAGCTGGCAATGAGCAACTCCGACCTGCCCACCAGTCCCCTGGCCATGGAATATGTTAATGACTTCGATCTGATGAAGTTTGAAGTGAAAAAGGAGCCGGTGGAGCCTGATCGCAACATCAGCCAGTGCAGTCGCCTTATCGCCGGGGGATCCTTGTCTTCCACCCCGATGAGCACGCCGTGCAGCTCGGTGCCCCCCTCCCCAAGCTTCTCGGCACCCAGTCCGGGCTCGGGGAGCGAGCAGAAGACACACATAGAGGATTTCTACTGGATGTCCGGTTATCAACAGCAGTTGAATCCAGAGGCACTGGGCTTCAGCCCTGAAGACGCAGTAGAAGCGCTGATCAACAGCAGTCACCAGCTCCAGTCCTTCGATGGTTACGCCAGGGGCCAGCAGTTCGCCGGCGCAGCCGGAGCAGGAGGACCCATGGCCGGGGAGGAGATGGGCTCCGCCGCGGCGGTGGTGTCGGCAGTCATCGCTGCGGCTGCCGCGCAGAACGGAGGGCAGCACCACCACCACCACCATCACCACCACAGCAGCAGCCACCACCAGGCAGCCGGGATCCAGTCCAACGGCTCTTCGGGGACAGGTCACCCACACATGCGTCTTGACGACCGGTTCTCCGACGACCAGCTGGTCACCATGTCAGTGCGGGAGCTCAACCGGCAGCTACGAGGTGTCAGCAAGGAAGAAGTGATCCGGTTGAAACAGAAAAGGAGGACCCTAAAGAACAGAGGCTACGCTCAGTCCTGCCGCTACAAGCGGGTCCAGCAGCGGCACGTCCTGGAGGGAGAGAAGACGCAGCTGATACAGCAGGTCGATCACCTAAAGCAGGAGATCTCCAGGCTGGTCCGGGAGAGGGACGCATACAAAGAAAAGTATGAGAAGCTCATCAGCAACGGCTTCAGAGAAAACGGATCCAGCAGCGACAACAACCCCTCATCCCCCGAGTTTTTCATGTGAGTCCCGACATTATCGTGAAAAAAAAGAGAAGAATATCAGATGAGGTGTTTTGCCCATCTCTTACAAAAGTTTCCATAAACTTTTTTTTTTCAATTTGGCGCAAATTCCCACCAGGCTAAGAACTCATTTGTCAACCTTTTTCTTTTTTTATTTAAACCTTTTCCGCAAAAGAGTTTGCCCATATCTGTGGCTGTTTTTAGATTTGCCATCCCCGTTTTTATTTATGAGAGAAAAACCTTTTCTTTTTTTTTTTTTTAAATGTCAGTTATTTGTTAAGTTTTTTTTTTCCCTCATCCTTGCTCATTAGATTTGCTGTGTTTGAGCAGATTAAGATTTTTTAGAAAGTTGATCCAACTTTACTTAAGAAGTGTGCATGCCAGCACAAAGTAGGCCTGTAATCTTCTCTGGAGTTCATTTTACTTTAATTCACTGTAAAAATTCCTGTCAAACCTGCATCCATCAGTATGTTTATGGTCCCTTTTTTTTATTTTTTTATTTTTTTGTCTGCCAAACATGGAGTGTGGCGAGCCTGCCATTTGATGCCACCTCATCTCATTCGTTTGCTTGTTAATGTGTTGAGCAACAAAAGACTATTTTCATTACAAACTCCTCATCGTTTTAAAGACACGTGCTCTTGAACCGCCCTGCATGCTGGACATGTACGGTTTTTTGTTTTTTTTCCCTTTATGTTCTTGAAGATGTCATTTTTGTCGGATGACTCCAGCATGACATTCATACTTCATTTATGGCTTCCTCACTTTTTTGGGACAGCGACAAAAAAGTGACAAGACTTCCCACCCTGTGTAATGTCTAAGCAGGGCATTTCAGCTGTGTTGAAGTGCACCACCACCACCACCGCCTGTCATTAGGCTGCAGAGATGCGCTCAAAGCATCCAGGATGGAATTTGATCGGCGGGGATCATGGTGCGGTGGGGGGAAGAAAAGACTTAACTGCTAAGGAAATCATAAATCCATTTCCTGGAAGTTCGGTCTGTTGCATAAAGCCTAGGCCTACATTGTTATTATTTAAAGGACTTTCATTCCTTCATTTGACAACTTTTGACTATTTTTAAAGCATAATTTAAGTACAAAGTTTTATAATGCAAGTTGCAAGAGAGAACATGCCACAGGTTGAAGTATAAATTAACAGTGTAATTAGTAAAGAGATCGCTGCATCGAGTATTTTTTATCATGGTTTAGAGAAATTGGCTCGGCTCCAATTAACAGCCTACTTTATTGTGCAGGGCATAAACGGCGCTTATGCAGCATGAGCTTTAAACACAAGATACGGCTGTCCGCCACACGTTTCATTACTGTATTTAAAATAGAAATATTTTTGGGGATGACCATTCTTGCAGCAGAATTCAAAGCAGGCTTAATATCCATTTGTGTCTTCAACGAACTGATGTATTTTGGACTGATATGCACTAAAAAAAAAAATCTCGCCTGTAATCGTGTGGAACTTAAAGGAAAAGTTTGTATCCTCCACTTCTCCAAGGGATAAGATTGAATTTCTGTTACGACCTACTCGTAACATTGTCATACTTTATTATCAGTTCAGGAGAGACTGTTGTTTTGTCTTAAACGAACTCAATATGTGCAAAGCAATAACAATTATTATAATCAATAATGTCTGGACATTGTTAGATCGTCAGGGATTGACACCCTGCATGTAAAAAATAAATAAATAAGGGAGTAGCATTCGCCTATAAATCTTGAATATATGTTAATTAATCATTCATCTTATATATGAAATATATATTATATATATATTTTGCTGTGCAAAATTATTTCGCTCACTAACCATATGTGATGTTCATATGTGCTCGTTTTTCCATTTCATACAATTAAATGATATTCAATAAATTTATGTAGTTGTCTTTAATGAGTTTCTCACTTTTTTTTTTCTGACTCATCCAGAGAGTTAAGTTTTTATTCGTCTGTGTGTTGGACAAATAATGAAAGCAGAACCAAATCACCAGAGAGATTTGCTCTTGCAGCCCCTATTAATGTGTTTCCTTCAACAATGATATAATGGCAACAAATCTGAAAGAAGGAATGAATCAGAAATATAATTTTTTCAGTAAGTTCTTCAGAAACTTACACACACATATGAAACAAAAACTGGAAAGCAATTCATATTTACCAGCTACTTTCCATTTTGACGGTTGAGTGCTGCAGTTAAATTGCAGAGATATAAATCTGGCATTACTGATAAGTTCATTAGACCGCAAGCAATGGTTAAGATGCATAAGTGACGCTGAAATATTCTTCTGTTCTCACAGGCTTGCTATTACTTGGTACAGGTATCACATTTTGGGGGGGATTTGATTTAATCAAAATTAATTGTGAATGAAAAATCTTTTTCACTATTTCACTACTGATCAATGATAAAAACTTAGACTCAGACTAGAATCTTATTTGTTGCCATTTCTGGGTCGTTACTAGAACTCCTTTTCCATTCTGTGTGACCGACTGTTAAATTATTATGTGTGATGAAACATTATTTTTACATCTTTATATATTGCTTCATGAATTACATCGTCATTGGATTGTCAAAGTCCATTGTGATTTATATTAGGTTAATCTTATTGTAAAATGTGACCTTTAATTTGTGCATGTGAATTTCAGTCCCGTTCCGTCTTTGCGTGTGTGTGTGTGTGTGTGTGTTTCATGACTGACAGTGCAAATGACATCTCAGAGAAAATTTGTTGCTGTAATGCACGTTCTGTGTTTGCGTTGTCCATTTCCCCTTTTTCACATTTATTGCCTCTCCCTCTGGCTTAGTGAGGCGTGTCCGCTCTCCGTGTGTTTCACACACCGTGCGCTTACTGTCATCAGCCCATCATCCTTTAGCTTTTCTCAATTTTTATTTCATCATGTCTGTCAGGCCTGGCCTGCAGCAGGCATGGGAGGGGATGCAGTGAGGGCACAGTCATGTCAGGCATTTGAGGGGGCGCCGTAGAAGGTGCCAATGTGTAAGTCAGCCGCTGTGGTGGTCAGAAGAGGCGGCTGCACCCAATCCTGCATTTTGGACTATGTTCAGATATGTCATTCGGACTTCATTCAACTGTACGCTTGCACTTCACTTGTGCACCGACTGAAAAGGCCTAGATCTTTTCTGAAACACCAGAGGAGAAGTTCTTTTGTGAACCCTGGGACGAGGAATAGCTGTGTGGGCATCTTGTTTCAATGTTCCAGAACAATTGAAGGGTTGAATCAGGAAGACCAACGTGCCAAAATACACTTTGAAGAAGCACTAAAGTTTCTGAGGACTGATTCTGTTTAGATTTGTCAGCTTTTTGTAACTCGGGCACAGTTTGTCGCAAAAAAAAAAAAGGATTTCTTCTATAAAGATTATCCTGCCTGTCTTTGTGTTAACAAAGCACTGAGTGATCAGCTACGAGCCCTGCTGCAGTTATGTATATTATACTTGTTAGATGTACCAAAAAAAAGCCATCCTCTACACCATCTGCCAGCAATGATCTGCTACACAGCTCGTAAAAAAGCCTGTTTTAACCCAACACTTGTGTCCCACTATGTTGTGTATGATTTCCTCTGAGGTGCATGCTGCTGCTGCAGTGGTTGATTTGCCCAGAGTGAGGCAAGTGAGGCAAGAGACTGAGACAATAGTCGAGCTTGGGCTGAATTAAATGATTTTGCTGATGATTAATAGTGGTGTGGGCCGCTGGCTCCTGCGATGTAGAGATGATAAATCGCAAGTGCAGCTCGGTGCAGCTGTGCCAGGGTTGGGTCTAAGCATGCACACACCATGCAGTTTACAGCCAAGCCGTTCTCCTTCTTCCTAAGTTTATCTAATTACATCTATTTGATGTAAGCAGTGGCTTTGTTTTCATATCTCATATTAACCTCAACAATACATTGAATAACTAAAGGGGGGATAATTGTTCTTGTTCTGTCTTTACAGAACATTTTTACTTGCCATTTCCAAGAGAAAACTTTTTTTTTTTTCTTCCTTTTTAAGCAAATGCATTGGCGTGGTGGTGTTATATGTGTTTCCAGTGACATTTAAAAAAATAGTTTCAGTTTAAGGCCGCCTAGTTAGACTCAGCTGCTTGAGTGTTTTGATTGTGTCCAGACCTCTAATGTCCAAATACTATAAATGAAAGCAAAGCCACGAGCCTGCACTTATCAGCACAAACACAATCACACACAGGACTAATTTTCCTGCATACATCTCTTCCCATTCCCTCTCTTTCATTCCCTTCTGCCTTGTATTTCTCTGTCTTCTGGAATTTATATGCCTCAAATACTTGAGCCGCCGCACTAAATGGCATTTGCGTGCAACAGATCTGATTTGCAAAAGCTGTTTGCTGTTATATCTGTGGCACCAGTGCTCAGTGCTTGTGTAAGTAATAAATGTATCGATTTTCCAAAAGATGCACTCGTATGGAACGTTGGTGCTATGAGGGCTGGCAGCCTAAGACGCAACGCACAACGCTCACTCAGATAGTAGCACATCAGCTCACAGTACCAGAAGTATGAGGTTATTGTGGGTCTGAATTATTTCAGTGCTTTACATGGTGCCAGAGGAAGGGCTAACCAGGACCTGTCGTCTTACTGTTTGTGTGTGATTCTGCATCTTTTATCCCATAATGACCTGCGTGAGGGCTTGATTAGTGTGGACGATACGTGTGCCTGTGTGTGTGTGTGTGTGTGAGTATATATTGGCAAATGTCTGTTTGTGTGTCTTGTCTTCTTTTGGAGAAGAGGATAAGTGGAGGTCAGAAGTTACAGTGCACAATGCTGCTCTCAAAGTCATTAGAGTAATCCCTGCCCTGGGGAGCTCCTGCTCATTTCCTCTGCCCAGGATCCATTGAATAAGATGCACATGCACATCCAGCATTACTCCCAGGAATCAGGAGTACTCACTGCCGTTTCTGTTTTACGGGTTTCCTGTCTTCAGCCGTGTCCTATGGACAGTTTCACTTTCATGGAAAAGTCTGTCTATTAGTGTGTTTCCTGAGATTTTAAAGGACATCCATTTAAAACAAGTGCAAAAGTTTTCTTACATGTTTAAAAACTGTATTTTAATTATTAAGTTACGTGAAAAAGTGACTCAGTCAAACACACACAAGGTTGTTTATGTTCTGACGCAGCATGTGTAGGGCAGATAAAGAATTTTGCTGAAGGGTTAAGTTTCACATTGTCTTATATGAAATAAAAAAGAAATGTTTTTGTCCCATGTCCTTGAAAATAAAAAGTCACTGAGTCAGTGTCAGGTGGAAATCATTATTGTAAGAGTAAGGCAGTCTTTGTATGCGTTTAACAAATCGCATTAGTATGATGGGTGTTGTTCAGACAATCACAGACAACACTTTAATTTACTCTCATTATGGGATTGTATTGTGGGTCTTGCACACAACACAACGGTGCTTTGGCTGAGTTTGTTGTTCTTCCAATTAAACACAGAGTCAGGCCGATGCTGCTCTCCGTGTACATTTGAATTTCATTCAAAAGATATAGAGCAATATAACAAGCAAGTGTAATTGTGTGTGTGTGTGTGTGTGTGTGTGTGTGTGTGTGTGTGTGTGTGTGTGCGTGTGTTTTAGAAGATAATGCTTCTTTATTCTCTCACATAGAAAAAGGAATCAAAAATATTTCAGAATATCTTAAAATATAAAAAAAAAAAAAAATGCTTTGGTTCATGACGCCATTCATTACATCCAAAATGATTTAATATTTTGGGGTCGGAGGTCATGCTACTTGATCTCTAACCCAAACCAGGCACATTTCTGGGTTTAGTGCATTCATTCTAAAGAGAATAAATAATGTGAAGCCTTTGAGGTGATATTTTGCTGGAAAAATATATCCTGCTTATTTAAAGGTCATGATAGCATGACCTCAGACCAAATGTTTTTTTTCCGATCCTGTTAAATAAAGTTTGTTAAGTTCTGAATGCCATTTTTTCATTTTATTTGTATTCTTTTTATTTCCATAGTTTTAATGGTTACGGGGGTTGAAAGCTGTCAGTTATAGAAAACAAACTTAAACTGAGTTTGGTTCGGTAAAACAACCTTGAAGGTAGAGAAGGTCCAGGAAGTAAACAGAGTTTATACTAATATTAGTCAGGTGTCTCAGCACAGCCAGGCGGGAGCCACATCTGCAAATAGTCCAGATTCATGTCAGCGAGAGCAAGAGCAACAAAACAACTCCTCTCACTTCATACGATGAGAAATCGTGAATTAAACCAAACCTTTAGAATTAAACAAATACCAGGGATCAATCAAGATCTGTATTTCATCAGGGTGTGCTCTGCTCTCTCCATACATTTCTTTCTCTGTTGGAGAAAGTCACAGCAGGCTTCAAATAGATGTTGGGCGGATATATGTGGTGTCATCAGAGAGTTGTCCTTGAAAGACTGGCTGCAGGTTACGTTGGTAATGAGGTGGTTTGGACTTGCCAGGGTAATTTTATATGTCTGTAAATGGACCCAAACCAAGAAGCTTCATCTTCACTAAATGCAATATCATCTTTCGACAGCTCCATTGCAAATACGATGACAGTGTTAAGAAGTATGTTGGGAACTTTCAGAGTGGCATACACCTTTCAAATTTCTACAAAAAAATGACACGTGTCCATTAATGTAAGCTTGATTGGTATTTGAGATTCATGAAACTATGCTTTCATAAAATGTAAAGACAGAGCTTTTTCTTTCTGTTTTCTGTAACCACTTTTCATGTTCAGAGTTGCAGGGGGACTAGAGCCTATCCCAGCTGACACTGGGCGAGAGCCAGGGTACACCCTGTACATGTTGCTAGTTCATTACAGGTCAGACACATAAAGTATAAGTTTGTAAGTATATTATTACTACACAAACAAGCACTCACTCCTGAATCACACCTACATGCAGTCAACAATGTTTAAATGTACAAAACCTAAACCAGAGGGATCCCAAGCAGACTCGGAGAGAAAATGTAAAGGCCAGGGGGGGATTTGACCCCAGAACCCTCTTGGTGTGCATTGGGCAGCTGTGCAGAGTTCCACTGCTCTGCAACTCTGCCATGACCTGACAATTCCTATGGCCAATGTTTAGCAATCGTTCTTACCAAAAGAATTATTTTCCCTTCAGCATCTACAGTTTACTGAAGTGTTAAAACCAGCTAGTAGAGGATTAAAACATGGCAGGATGTGTCGTGCCCGAGAGTGCATCACATATGTTTTCTTGCAGTTTCTACTGTACATCTTCTGTACGACTGGGCTTTCTAGCCTTTATTGGAAAACCCTGTCATTTAAAATTTCCCCACTTGAGTCTGCGGGCAAAGCATTTCCACAACTCTCATTTCCAGAGCATTTTGAAGGGACACTGCTTGACATCAGTGCACAGGAGGTAAACTCTTAGTTCAGTTTTTCACTGCTGTAGAAACACTTATTAGGAAAAACTATTTCTAGCAGCCTCTGGTTGTTTTTGTCTATGATAGTGTCTATCAGGCATACATTTCCACCTTCCACTTTTGTATTTGTCTTCACAATGCATCCCTGCCTTTAACTATAGGTAATTTAATCAAATGAGCGGGTGTACACTTCCATTGCCTATTTTGCCCTTTCTGTCATGGCACTGCATGCTTAGATATTTTAGTTTTGTCTCTTGTGGTTACAGTGTTTTGATGCATGGGTCCTGCCTTTAGAATCTATTTGCATGCAAATTTTTTCACATTTCCCTCTGCTTCAAACGCTTACTGTGATACATGTACTGTGTTTCGCCAGTTAGACAAGGTGAAAGTGAATCTGGCTCAGAATGGATGTTACTTGTGTGTGCGTGCGTTTGTGTGTGTGACGGTGTGTGGGTGTGTGTGTTTGACACATAGGTGGAGCTAGAGAAGCTTTTTTTGATCTGATATTAATTTATCTATTCTTTCATTTTTTTGTTCAATCTTATCTTCTCCTTTAGGTCGTCGAGAAAATTCCTCCATCTGTAATGTCAAGCCCTGCTCCTCCTTGTCCTGGGACCTTGAGGTAATACCGTTATGGTTTGATCTCTCTTAGCTGTTTGGTTTTCCTTTGTCATCTTTTCAGTTTCATAAGAGTGAGGGAAGTCTGTACATAAAGTATGACACCTAGTCACTCCTGGAAAATTACTGTGGAATACAAAGGCGGTTTATTTCATTTGTATTTCCCGATTATTCGTACTAAATTCATATTCATTATTGATTATCTCTAAAATTTCACAGGTCTGTAAATAGAGAGTGGATACATTCGCCACATGTAGTATTGGGTATCTTATAGCTTATTGCAGTTCTGTAAAGGATTGCATAATGAAGACATAATGCAGCATGAATTGTCAATTTCTATTCATATGTTAAAGAGCATACGCCTCCTTTATATTGACAATATCACTCTCCATCACATCTCTATCTCCCCAGCGCAATAGTTCTTCATTTTGCTGGACACATTTTTCTGGCCTTATTTAAATCCGCGACAAAGAAAAAAAAACACACACATACACACAACACAGATATGATGTTTTCAGCCATCCTAGATGAACAGCATAACCGCCAGATTATTACCACTCATTCAAATGTAAATTACATGTTCACATTTTGTGTGAAAGAAGAGAGAGAAAGGCAGCGTCTCGGACAGCAAGAGAGAGGCAGAGTGAAGAATAAGCTTCCAGTCCTGAAATCAATTCAGTGAGACAGATAGGAACCTGTGCAAATGTATACTGGAAACCCAATTGTTCCTGTAATAGTTTCACTCATTGTTCCATAGCAGCCACCCGTGATGCGCTCTGTCATGACACATACGGATGAGAGAAGGTTTCAGCTTGCATTCATGACTTCTCACCTTGGCGAAGCTGAATGTTTGCACGCTCTTGTGTCTGTGCTTGTGTGTACATGCATTTGTGTCCAGTGTTATTTCTTGATTGTGTCTAAGTGGGTCATGGGATCAGTAGCTGGCTTTTCTCCAGCGCCTCTTCACTCCAGGAGGGGAAATAGGACAAAAGCCATCAAAGAAGACAAGGACAAATCTTCTTTCGATGAAGTGTTTTAAGTGCTCTGATCTCCTCCCACGTCATCACTATGAATTAGGTGCCCTCTGCTTGCTGCTGAAGTGTGTGGAATATAAACAACAGCCAGGGAACGGACATTAAATGACTGAAAGTGGAAAACCATGAGGGGTGTCTGTCTTAGTCAGCCTCGTAAATCTCAGTTCCCTCGCCATGCAATGCGCCGACAGCCTGCCAGCCGAGCTCGGAAGGGTTGGCGCGACATGGTCAGGTCGATCCGAGCAGGTTTCGGCTGTGGCACACGTCGCAGGCAGAGTCATGTCTTTGTTTCATGCAAATCTATGCATATGAGGGGGGCGGGGAGGGAGTGATGAGCAGTCTGGCCACGTAGCTCCAGGAGGACAGGCTGAGTGATGGAGAAGGAGAGCCAGGTCTCGGTGTCCTTGCCTGGGGAAACAGTGTCCTAACTCCGGCCAGGACTGCCTAGACGCCACCAGAACACAGTGTCACCGTGACTGTGTCCCACTAATACAAGAGAGAAATATTTTCAGGCTCAGACATATTTACAATATGAGGATGTCAAGCTTGCGAGGAGATGAAGAGACGCACACATTAGGATGAGTTTGCCGGTGTATTTTACCTGTGACTGGTGTATATGTGTTCGGAAGTCAGACGCGCCTCAGGGGTTCGCCATGCATAGCTATACGGGAGTTCAGAGCCCAGCGTGCGAGTTGAGGACCCAGATTGTGCTGACAAAGATAAAACACCAGGTGTCTACATAGGCTATGTACTCTAAGTGTGTGAGAGATGAGCAGAAAAAGAAAACTGAGTACAGATATAGACCGGGGATGAAGGCTTATTTGTATGTGAGTGCGTGTGTGTGTGTGTGTGTGTGTGTGTGTGTGTGTGAGCGCGTGCTCGCATGGGTAATCACATAAGCATACAGTAGCAGGAAGGCAAGGCCACCAACTGATTCTCCTCCCCCTGCTGCATGGCAGGGCGGTTTGCATGAAACTTGCTGAAATACTGTTACACACATCACTATATCATGTCGAGTCACATTATATCAGTGCAGTTTATTTACAAAGTAAGTTACCACTTCATCCTCTAAATATTTTTATTCTCCCCTCTTCTCCCACCGGACTTTTTTTTAGAGCTACATGCTAACTATAACCGTTGCTCAGTAGCTCTTCTATCACAGAGAGCTCTATTTCTGGGTGCTAGGATATTGGCCTCAGTCATCGAGGGCAGATGAAATCGATCCAGATTGACCTGTCGTGTGGAGGAGAAAATTAATGAGATAGGGGGGAGGGTGCAAAGGCCATGGAAAGCCGGGACCATCTCAGAAGTACAAAAACAACCTCCTGCTCCATATGGGTCAAAAGTCAAGGGATGATTTATTCAAAATTGGGCGACATCCCCCTCCTTCTTTCTGCTCCACCTGCCTCTCTGAAAGGAGTGAGAAACTGGAGACTGCTCAGGAGGAGCTCACTATATTTAGTCTTGGTGACCAAAGACACTGTGGTGTACCTTTAAGTTAAAAATACAGATATCCATGTACAGTGAGAAGAGCACAGTTTACGTCACTACAAGGCAGCGAGCACAGCTTTAGCAGCTTGATCCCTCTCTGTGGGAACAACACGAAGAAGCCTCTGGTTTTCTCTACAGAAGCACATGGGATTAAACTCAAACATGTTAAAAGGTGAACGGACATGAAAATGAAGCCAGAAAATACATCTTTACTCCAGATTGTGCGAATGGGTAGAAAGAAAGTTAGGGCACGATTTATGGCAACGTTTGATTGTGAAGTGGCAGATTTAGTTCAGTGTGTTTGGGCAGAGCACCACTTTGCTAATTATTTTGCTGTGGCAGAGTTCTCAGCATGGCGCTCCTCTCTCACTCTGAGAAGAGAGGCTCAGCTGTAAGTGCTTAGTCAGCCCTACTCCGAGTGTGAGATACTGTTGGGTCTCTGTTGGACTGCCAGCGAGGCAGAGCAGCGTGGGGCTCGGCCATCACGAGGGTCGAAAGCTTGGAGGTACATGCAGGCCTATGACCCCTCCATCATTGAAAGGAGTAAAATACTACTTGTGGGGACAAGAGTTCTCTATCTTATCTGCCTCAGTTGTCATCATCATGAAACAATATTGCTGGCGAGCTGGTAGTTTTCTGACTAGATGTTGACCAGATGCGTCGCACAGAGGGCTGAAAGGCCCAGTGACTGTGGACTAGTTGATGTTTAAGTCAACGGCATAGATATAAAAATGTATGAAAACATAATCTTTAGTTTGTCTACTGCCTTGATGTCTGTGCCAATTCCTCAGTTAAATCAGTCCAGAAGAAATTGTCCCCCTTCTCCGTCTCCTCCTTCCCTGTGCTGCGATGTCAGTCGTCTATTTCTTCCAATCTTCAGTTATCTTTTTACAGCGACAAACAGCTCCTCTTCCATCTGCCCTCCTATCCTCCAAATGACTCTCTTCCTCCTTCTCCTCCTCCTCCCAAAAAAAGCTTCCTTCCCCCTCACCTCTGCTACAAACGCCACCCCCCCACTGCACCTGCTTTCCTCCCTGTTCTGTGCTCCCTCTTCAAACGTCACTTTCCCCCTCCCCTTCACTCCTCCACTTTTACTCTCCCCCTCGTTAGCTTGATGAATGGCTTCACTGCAGGGAAAGTGCTGATTTTCATCCCTCTGTCTGATTTCTGCTGGCTGTTATTAATTTCAAACACTCAGAGAAAAGCGAGTGAGTCAATAAATAAGGAAATGAACACACTTCATCCTGCCATGCAGCAGTTCTCGCAGCCGTTCACCCACTATGCAAGTCCGCTGTGGGGGCCAGGACTGCATTTTTGCCCATGGAGTTCATTTCAATTACACGTTTGGGTGTTTTACAAGAAGGAGTCCAACTTATTCGTCGACATTGCATCGTATCAAATGTTTCTAGGATGATGTCATTGTCTTGCTTCATTCGCATAACTAATACCAAAGGAGGACAGGATGGCATGAAACCCTTCCTTGGAGGCACCTGCAGTGTCTCCTCCCATCTTTCATCTTTCACACCATTGCACCAGTAAAGAAATGTACACAGAGTGACAATGGCAGGAGAGATAGAGGAGATGCAAGTTGAATGAAAGGTTATGAGAAGCAGCAGCCTAACAGAGTTATTGTTGCGCATTAAATGCTTGCTGTCCATGCAGGATGGCCGTGGCTCTAAGTGCATATAACTTACATTCCAGGCTTAATGCATTGTGGTTGTCTATTAACATCAAACACAAGTAAGCTTTTCAAACACTGAGATTCGCTCACTTTCCGGCTGTCAGGCAACAATAATTGCATCAAATGTTGCTATTCCCTTTAGAATTTATTATATTTAAGTCAGTTAGGATATCATTATGCTGTTTAAAATATGTTCAGTCAGTCTGGTCACAATATTCTGTTAATACGGGTGTTTGAGTGGGTGGAGCAGAGGAGAGGCTTATTTCCCTTGGCTCCGAAAATTAAAACAATATTTGGTATCACATTAATAATCATACAGAATTTATTAAGACCAAGGCCTTTTACAGTAATTTATTGGTCTTAGCGTCGTATGGCTGTCGTACTGAATCAGAGAGACTATAAATATGTTTCTGTAAAACTGGAAATGAATGTTGTGATTTGCAAGTGTGAAGAATGTTGCTGTTCACATTTAGCATGATAGTAACAACGATACCATTTGACCTTTATGCTAGAGGATGTCTGGGTCATTAGCTTCAATAGAGAAGAAAGAATGACTCAGTGAAAAGGGGGAAGACCTTATAGGTAATGAGCTCCATTTTATTTCCAACACATCTTCATTTTACTTTTTTCAGCATTTCAAGTATGATTTTGGCAACACTTTGACAACTTAGGCAGGTAACAGTTTACCAAAAGCGTCTGACGCAGCTTCCATAGACTTTGAAAATACACTGACATGTGATTCAATTGATAAATTGATGGGATAGAACGATAAAATAATTATTAGATTAATTTATTTTACCTTCCAACACTAATCATTCCGCTTTTAATCGATAGCTATGTAAAATTTCCTGAATGCTAAACGTTATGAGGAGAGGAGAGGTTTTCAAAATCTCTTCATTGATCACAGCGATGACAACACTTAAGTGAATAAACAGAAAAACACAGCAGAAAGTCAAAATCAACTGTCCATAATAATAATAATAATAATACATTTAATTTATAATGCACTTTACATTTGGATCAAATCTCAAAGTGCTATGTGATCACCCCATGTGAAACTTCCTTAGTGGGGCGGAGGTAAAGGCAGTGATTTTCTGAAGTGATAGACAGAGGGGGGAACATAAGTTCACATCCCTCACTCCACTGTGGTTTTCTGTAGAGGCTCTCAGAGGTTGCGGCAGGACATCATTTCCACTGATCTGTTAGTCAGCCTTATAGAGGTTATTCTGATGCTCTCCGTCAGACCTTCCATAGAAGACCGCGTCATTTTCTCATGATTGTCCAGTCTAGTGAATCCCACCACTGAGAGGCATGGAGTACTTACGTTTTAATTAGGTTGTTGTTACAAAGGTTCCATCAAAAATCAAACAATCTAAAAATGTAATTCCTGCAAAACTGACCTGTAGAAAGGTTTCAGTCCAGTGTGGTCCACTTCCTCAAGCAGCATGAGCCAAAATTGTTCATTGTAGCCCAATGGCCTCCCTCTCCAGAACAGCAGTTGAGCTACGTCACACCAGCTGTGGATGCAGGTTCTTCATAAGGCTTTGAGACAGCCTGGAGGCCAAACAAAGTCATTTTGGATATTAATATTAACTTCACAGAAATGATGTCTGAAATAACAAAGTTATTGGCAACTACAATTCTTCACCTAACCTTAAAATAAACATTTCCATTTAGAAAATGAATCCCTCGCCCTCTCATTATCTCCCACCTGAAAAAATTCCAGTTCCACAAATCCCTTCGGGAACTTCCAGTAGTTCCTTCCCTTTCTCATGTCCTCCAGGCTTGGGCATGTTTTCATTCCCCCTCAACTGTCCCACAAGCAACGCTTCACTCTTTGGCCAGAAGTTGGTGATGGTCCTTCAAATCTAATCAGCCTATGAATTAGAACTTATGACGCTGATACATGCTGGCACAACAACTTGATCTGCCACTAGCCACGGACACACAGATCCAGTTTCGCACAGCACCACCCACCAAACCAGCAGTAAAAGTGCAGCATTGTCAACCCAGATTTGGAGTTGTTATCAGTGGTGTCAACAGACCACCGATCCTCATCAGATGAAGGAGCTTTCTTCTACATTTGTGTCCCACCTGCATAAATATGTCCTTCATAAACACACTGCTCCGTGTCAGCTGCTAAAAAAAGTCACAAAAACAATTATGCTTAACGGAACTGTAAAGGAGACTAGACTGGATCAGAAGTAGCTGCAGAGGTAGTGGAGCCTGCATGTCTGCTTCATGGCTCCGTGAGCTCAGACATGACTTTTGTGTTTACAAGGGTGACTTACTCCTACGGCTAAATTATTGGGGTGGGATTGCGTTGATGGAGGGAGCATAGAAGCGAAGAGTGGAGGAAGTAAATATTTGTTCCTATCTGTCATTGTTCTGGCTAACCGGGCTGCGGAATGCTTCATGTTCATTTTGTAATTACAGAGTTTGGAGTGTCACGCTTGGACTTACATGACCTTAGATACCTGACAGAGGAGGCATTTCTGTACACACAACGTGGTGACTGGAGGCTGCTGAGTGGCAAGCCGTTGTTGCATGTTCACTGCTGCAGTAAGGAAGAACAGCCACAGCAAAAATAAACTAAGAATGGAAGAAACAAATACAATAAAAATAAAGGCGATACTTGCTTTTTGTTTTGGCCTACAAGATATTTTTTTATACCAGGTAGTTATGCGAGAGTATTACACGGTTTTCAAGCTTTTCAATCCTTAATCATTTGAAGAAGATAATATATTATGGGTTTTTTTTCCCTGCATGTGATAAATGCATTCCTAATAAATAAAAATTGCTAGAACTAGCTATTTGATCAACTTTGGTTTTAGTTTGTGTCAGAATTTCTTGTAAAGTAATATATCCTTTTGATCTTTGAATGAGAAAAATTGTGTGCATTGTTCGATCCAAGAACATTTGATTTAAAAAAAAAAATGTTTTCATTGGATTTTTTTTGGCACCGTTACATTTGCCATCTTAACAAACTTATTTTATCTTTGGAGGATATCAAGCTCATTCTTTAAGTAATCTAGTGTAACTTGATTTAGGAGTACATGCACATTAATCTTAGCCGGGATTACTTATTTTAAGGAAAATATGATATTTTGTGAGAGATTATTGTACCTGGAATGAGTATATCCCAAGGCATATGGCCTGATTATATCCCCTAAAAGTTGGGGATATTATGGAATCAATCAACCGTTGGTCTGATTTAGTCCAAATTTGCTGCACATGAATCGATTTGAGGATCTCTATCTTGTTTATATCATTCTTTATTCTAGTCATTCTTATTTAAATCCCTAGGGGGAGATTTCCGAAAAACAGTGTTTTTCGGAAATAATTTTTTAGATTAACAAGTTCAATCAGGGCAATTGCTTGTAGAACACAGGAGATTGGGAGTTTTCAGGGATATTACCTTGCTGATGAGGATAATTTGAGGATTAAAGAAGAAGCAGTGGCAGCTATGTCTTGATCACTTTGACAGAAAGTGGCTCAGTCTTTACTGATATGGCCTTACAATAAGAGGCTCATAGAACCATATTAAGAAATAGTGCAGAAAAAAAAAAAAATTGTGCAGAAAAAAAAATAAAATAGTGCATGTAAAGTGAATGCATAGTGATAAAGTTTTGACAAACTTGGCGAGTTTTGAGATTATTTATTTGAGTGCTTAGAATTATTTTTTCGAATCAATTGCAAGAGCTGTGTCATTTTTAGTACCAATATTTTTCCTCTTCTTTCAAGAAAAGTGAATGTAAAGATTTCATTTTTGCTGTAAAGTGTTAATGGCAAGTGTTTAGTGATCTCTCTGAAGTGTAAAACAGGCATGTTAGACCAGAGCGAGCAGTGAACTCAGTTAGTCACCTTGCTGGGGTGACCCCCCGGAAAAAGAACTCTGTGAAAACAGGAATCATGAGACAACCAGAGTCGAGGTTTCCTCGCTCGTTTCACTTTCACATTTGCGCGTTCTTCTGGGGAACACAGACAACATCTTCACTGCTTCTATGCGATGGTCTTAGGTTTTTCTTCTTCTCCATGACATTGCCATTAAAGCAGAGCAATGAGTTCAAGGCTGATAGTCTCTGGTTGCGGAGCAGGGAGCAGTGTAGGATGACATTATCGGAAGCTGCTGCATGTAGATAAAAAAAAAAAAAGACACAAACAGAAAGAAAATACTAGGGTGCATTTCTCTCAGTATAAACATCTATCTGCTTAGATAACACTAATGACCCCCAAACCATAATAATGCTTGCATCTGAACGGAAAATAGCCAGGACCAAAGGAATGTCCCTGTGTTTTCCCTCTAAACTGACATTCTGCCGTTTGACACTGTTGTTAGTAAACACTAAAATGACATTACTTTTCCATTGTGTCCTTAAACCCATGGGTTATGGTCAGGGAGAAAAAAAATCAAGTAAATGATTTCTTTCTATACAAAACAGTATGCCAAGTAGAGAGAGAGAGAGAGAGAGAGAGAGAGAGAGAGAGAGAGATGGTGGTGATGGAGAGGGACAAAGCATTCCCTCCATCCCTGTGGCTGAAGTGGAATAGTTGTGGTGATGGGTTGTGACAGCTGAGGGAGAGAGGGAACAAGAGGGGAGTATCAAGCCTAAATCACCAAGAAACAGAGAGGAGGGAAGAGTAATTGAGGATGAACTGCCTGTCTGTTTCTGTCTTTCTCACTTTTAAAGATACTCGCCGAAACTCATTTGAGCTTTTTCCTCTCTGACATTTACACTTAAGCTCCAGGTAGAACACATTTATTGTTGCAATAATTTTATTAACTCTCTGGTCAATACATCATCATAATTATTCAGCCAATATGTATAAATACTGTGCCACCTGGCCACATCCCTCGGTCAAAACTAGACATCCGTCAAACACGTGCGTTTGCAGTATTAGATGCACACAGGACGAGCACGCAGACTCTCATTTCCTACCCCCGTCTCTTGATAGTAGAACTAATAGACCTCTCTCCCAGTGGCGCACTGCTGTTGCAACATTCACCTACTATTGCTTTAATGAGATCTCTGTGCCTTTCTGTGTGTTTGCCGCCATGAGTGTGTGCGCACACGTGTCTGTTTGCGCCTGAGAAAGCAAGATGTTAGCGATCCTTGTGGCACTGTTTATCTCCACCCTTGTGTTGGAGTAGAGGGAGGTCAGAGGCAGGGCTGCTTGTATCCATCTCCATTCCCACGGCTGCTGTCTCACAGGCACACTGGTCACAGGAGGATGAAAAGACTATGGATTTTTCCTCCTCCTCCCTATACTCGCCATAGCAGGGAGATTGGACAGGAGATGAGCAAAGCCTGGCCTATTCAAAGCATCTTTAAGCCCAGTACTGGAGGCATCTGACCCGTGCTCTCTGGTTCACAGAGCGCAAATGCTCACAAGGCATGTGTACACACACACACACACACACACACACACACACATATGAACATACACACAGAAATCTACTAAGCTGTGATTTCTTGGTTCAAAGCATGGTCATATAGTGCCTGGATGTTAAACATTGACCCAATGACCTCTGTATATTAACACACACTGGTACACACATCTGTAGCACTGACTGAACACTGCACTCATACTCACTTACCAGCAGCCCATGACTGAGGCTGACAGTTGCTCTTGTGTAAAAAAGATATTTGGGGGAACAATTGATAGAGGCTGAGTTGAAGCCAGTCAGGAGGGAGGAGCAGGGGAGTCAGGGGGCAGGATATAGAGAAACAAATAAATTGATGCAGGCACATAAAAATAGGGAGATGAAATTCAAAGCAGTGCTGCTCTCTCCACCAATTAAATATATTTCTGTATAATCTGAGAAAGGCTGGCGCTGTCCTATCACCACTCTGTCTCAATGCACTCGTATTGCTCTTAATAAGGTAACCTCCTCTCAGCTCAGTTCCTTACAGTTGCGTCTGGCGCAGACACAAACACCTGAAAATGAATCCATACCCTCACCAGAACACTTAACACACATAGAGAGTTTAGCCGCCACCATTGTAGAAGGGCAGTAGCTGCATCAGGAATGTTGCATTTAAACTGTGAGCTTGTCATCTTGGCTGTTTACCACAATACATTTTGGAAAATGTTCTCGCTAAGTGTATTTGTCTGTGTGTGCATGTCACTTTTACCGTATTCCATATGATGCTTTTTAACACTCTGGAGTCAGACGCCATTTTGGTATTAACCCTATCCCTAACCGTAAGCCTATACAGTATATACCACATTAACTGAACTGAACTGAAAAAAACCCCACGTCATATCAGGGTTAGGGTTTGGGATCTCGCTGGCATGATTTTAGGATCCAAAGGGTAAAAAAAAGAAAAAAGAAATCAATGATGTTATGTTGTGTAGAAGTTTTGTAGAAATCTCAGCTCATTTGAAAAAAAAAAAAAAAATCATTAAATTTTTGGGCTCTAAATTGAAACGTCGAATGAAAAGTTTTGATTAAATTCACATTAAGAAAGAGGGAAGCACCTCAAACATCTTGAGCAAACTCAAGATGGTTTGGCGATCAGCAAAGCAGAGCGAGGTCGGGACTGAGTTAACATTATGGCATCTCTATCTATGAGGTGAAGGAACATGAACTAAAAAAATGTATATATGGAAGTACACAATAACAGCTAAATATTTACTGGTGAGTGACGCGATAGGTGAGAAATTGTAAAGATATTTAAACCTGTGAGATGTTGACGAGACTTGTCACGAGAATCAAGTATCTGCTTCTTGAAGCAGATCGTACTATCGAATGTGTATCTTGACTATTTGACTGCAGTCAGTGTCAAATCTGATTTGGGTCATGATTATGTGTAAGTGGTGTTGCATAGGTCTAACAGACCTGGATAAACTGGGTTTCTCTAGAATGACCTTGAGCATATTGCTGAGTTGCTGGTGCGGTCTGGGTCAACTACAGTATTAACACTGTCCTTAGCACTTGATTACACTTGACAAGTGACTAAGAAATTGTGTAATTTCTGCTGCTTTGCACAAACAGATGTGGCAGGAAATGGCCAGTGGTAGTTATAGAGGAGAGCATGTGTGTGATGGCTAATGTCATGGTTCCTAGCGTTGGGTAGGATGGACCTCTGGTCTACTGGTGCTGCTGTTCAGAAGTGACTCTGAACTTCCACAGCAGCGTTTTTGCATAGTTGTGAAGGAGATGAAACAAGGAAAATAATAAAGGGAGCTAGCATAACATGAGATATGGCTTGATGGAAAAAATATATGAAACATGGAGATGCAAAGCTTTATTGGGCATGTCCACAACGATGCAGAAAGGTGGCAGTAGTGGCAGCATGTCTGCGTCATTTAGAAGGACTGATGGTTATTAGGACACACAGAGGGCAAGGTTCCAGTGAACAGGAGGTGTGTGCAGTGACAGAAGCAGGAAGCAGTGTATTACATACACACTACTGTCACCACACCTACATATGGAGGGTCAAGGACATGCAAATACTGACAGAGACACACAAACAAACATTTTCTTTTCAATTGACAACATTCCACAAGGAGATATTAATCGGTCTGCAGCTTTATCTTTAAGACTTTCTATTCTCTGCTTGTCATATTTTATGTATTTCAAAGTGAATGCGTCTTTGCAGTCAGATACAGCACAACATGCATTGCGTCTGGTTCCATCCATTTGGCAGGATCCTGCGCACACACTGTGCAAGTGCTGTAAATAGTCAGAGTGTGTTGCACATATCTGCTGTGTATGGACCTATTTTAGAGTTGACACAGGAAACAGGGCCATTCCGACAGCCACCCTGCCAGCAGGTACTGCACACAGCAGCCCCAGAACCTTCTGTCCCACGCGCACACACACACACACACACACACACACACACACACACACATTGAGGCGTACACCTAGGCAGATCAGATTTTTCAATGTAAAAAATCCACCATTGCTTCCTCCAGCTCATAGACTTACACGAATCATTTAATTTCCTTTTTAAGTCAACACGCCGTCTCCCATCCCTCTGTTCTATTCCAATTTTCCACCAACTCTGACTGCAAAGACCTTAAACAAAAGCCCCCTGCCGTGTCATTTGGCAAGCCCCCTGTTCTCCCAGTTTTGTCTTTAGGATTACACATTTCAAACCTTGCAGTGCAGGGGCAATTTCTCTTCTGAGCCGACCAAAGAGAATATAGCGAGTTTTCTGGGTTACATATCCCTGCATAATAACCCAAATGATAACTGTGGAACTCAATTACCCAAGAAAAAGGTTTCTGTATAACATGAGAGAGCTGGAAACCTTTGTATAGAACGCGTAGTTCATTTAGAGTTAATTCAGGTCGATTTTTTTTATTTTTTTTGCCATTATTTTTTATTGTGTCTGTACCTTTCTGTATTGTTTTTCATTCATTTGTCACAAAGGATCATGTAATTCTGACTATATTTGAATAATTTGCTCAATATGTATCGGGACTCAGTGGTATAGGAAGCGCTAACTCAGAACGTTTTTACCTAAATAAGCTGCGTTTAAGTAATGTGACAGTGCTGGCTCATTTAGAGATCATTAGCATACAGGCATGAATGTCTTTTCATAAACTGCAGCAGAGTCACGCTCACCACACTCTCATATTTGGACTGGAAGATACGCTGCATTCTGAAGGCTGCTCATGCTTTCCTACTTAATTATGTGCTTTTACAGCCTGCCTAACAGTCGGAAATGATCTCCCGGAAATGAAGTTCAATTAATTGTGGCACTTTGTAGCCGTATGTGTGTGCAGAAACACTGTAATGACACTTAACAGGAAATGGCTCATGGTCGAAATGTTGAAATAATTAAAGTGTGAGGTGAAACGACTTTAGATGATATTGACACAAATACAGACGCTCATTCTGTTCACACACAGACTCAGACACACACACACACAAACATTATCACTCAGAGTTAAATAAGTGAGTGGTGCCACACTAAAGTTTTAGATGCATGATGTTGCAGGATGATGTCACCTCCATCTTTCTTTACTTATACTACCTATCATAGCCTGCAGCCATTTACTGAGCCAGCCTGAAAGATAAGGGGAAGAGGACGTCATATATTATTAAGTATCATGAATCAGCCATAATGTTACGCAATATCATTACTTATCAGTATGTATTTGGTGTTTATGCTATATACTGGATGTTGGGATTGTATATATTTATAATAACTTATTCTATAATAACTAAATGTATTTATGTATTATAACATATATAGAGTGTCTATGTAAGTATTTTGTTATTTAAACATCACAAACTGTTAAAGTAAAATAAATAAATATAAAAAACAAGAAGGTAAAAATAAGTTAAATCATGTATGTAAATCATTACTAGAAACTGTAAAAAGAAAGAGCATTTTTTTGGTGACAAAGTATGTCATGCCACAGTATTTTATTGGATAAAGCGTTACGAGTCAACATTGCCGAAAGAATCAGCAAAGAATTTCATTTTTGACCATGGGAGTCAAGCTCGCTTTCCCCAGAACTATCTGATACCAGTTCATCAATTATGTTTTTCTTTGTTGGTTTTTTTCAATTAACATATTTTAATTTATCATTAATGCCACAATTTAGTTCAATTTATTTTTGTTTTTTGAAATATAATAAATGAATTCCATTCATTTTTGCACCAATAGAGGTGTCTGCACATCAGTTTCTGGACTTCTGCTGTCAATGTCAATGTCAATGTCAATGTCAAATGTCAATGTCAATGTCCGTGTCATCAGTCGATACGGACTCTCATTCCATTGTTACGCTGATGACACGCAAATCTACATAAAAACTGATGCATGTTCCTCCGCAGCCTCTCCATCCTCATCATCATCATCATCTCCCCTGTCAACTCTCCGCGCTTGTCTGGAGGAGATAAAGGTGTGGATGAAAAACAGCTTTCTCCAGTTGAACAGCTCCAAAACCGAAGCTATTTTAATTGGCACCCCACATCAGACCCAGTCTTCCTCCATAACCAATATTACTTTCTCTGGTCACGACATTCC
>VRLP01004108.1:0-53518 GCA_009660295.1 Lophius piscatorius
TAACCGACCTGTCTACTGATGAAGGACCACTTTAACCGACCTGTCTACTGATGAAGGACCACTTTAACCGACCTGTCTACTGATGAAGGACCACTTTAACCGACCTGTCTACTGATGAAGGACCACTTTAACCGACCTGTCGACTGATGAAGGACCACTTTAACCGACCTGTCTACTGATGAAGGACCACTTTAACCGACCTGTCTACTGATGAAGGACCACTTTAACCGACCTGTCTACTGATGAAGGACCAGTTCAACCAACCTGTCTACTGATGAAGGACCAGTTTTACCGACATATTTACTGATGAAGGACCTGATCATCAGTAAATATGAACTGGTCCTGTTTATTGACCTGTTTACTGATGAAGGAGCGTTTGAAGTTACTCTTTACTAATTCACTGTCTGTACAGAGAACTAACCGTAACCATATTCCTGTAAATGATAAATTCCACCTAACATGTCACAGTTGTTAACAGTCAAACACTGTAAAACAAATCCTGTCTGATTGACTGTATAATTCTGGAATCGCCAGTCGTCAGAATTTTACCGTAAATTATAAAAGATAGTACGGTATTATAGCTGCTTTTTTTTTTTAAATCAACAAATCTACTGTAAACCTGTTTCTGATAAAAGGTCATTCCATAAAAATACAGTAAATTTCAATAAATGTAGATTTTTTTAAACCATGAAATCAACAGTTTTTCTCGATTAAACACTATCAACATCGTGTTTCTATGGAAACAAAGGCATCCTCCATTAAAAAAACAAACTTCATCATTCCTTAATTTTTATAGAAACAAAACGTTTAAAGTGTATAATTGTGAAATACTGTTGATTTCAGGGTTTAAGCATGTCTAAATGTTTTATAATTTACTCTTATTACCAGTTTACAGTAGATCTGTTTGGGCGTTTCCACGGTATTTTACCCTAATACATCACATAGTGACTGTATTTTTTACAGTATAATTCTGACATCCACATCTGCCAGTTGTTTACTTCCTGCATACTAATGAACAACTATCAATCTAGTAGTCAGATTTATCTGAGCTATTAAACTCTGCTAACTAGTAACTAAGATGAAGTGAACCGTTTCCCTCTGAGCTGAGCTGAAGCAGGAATAAACTTTATATTCCAGTAACAGTAAATGGAATGCATACTTTAGTACTTGAGTGAAAGTACTTCCTTACAATCTGCCAACACTAACTGAAACATTTACTGACTATTATATTATTAAACGGGTCAACTGGTTTATTTAACTTGGAAGTAGTTAGTTAATCCAGTTTTCAAACAAGTAGTCTGCTTTCTAATTCAGGTATTCATTAAACGGAGCAGGGCGTTTATGAAATAGATCCTCTGGTTCATTTGAAGTGCTTAATTTAATTGGTTGATTTAAACTGGACTGAAGCGAGTTCTGGTTTGTTGACAGTTAACAGATTCTGTTCACGGCTGAAAGTCACTGATTGACAAACAGAGTTTGAAAGATCACTGAAAAGGAAACATCACAACATGGAACAAAGCAGAGTCCACAGAGGCTCAGAGCGTGAACATTATGAATAACTAGAAAAAGCAGTCAGAGCTTAAACCTCCTCCAGGACACAAGAGTAACTTAGATTGAGGAGAAATTACTGCAGATTCCTCCGTTAATGTTTGAGTTATCGCCAGCCTCTAAATTTACTGACAACTCAAACAAAGTCTATCAGTATCTCTCAAATACTCTGTAACTCCTAATCTCCTGCGCCTTCCACTTCGGCGTCTCTGTTCAGCCCATTGAGCCCCCAGCTCAACAAACAGACCAACAAAGAAACAGGAGTGTGAGAAAGGCACAGGAGTGACAACATAACCTCCTCGGCAGATTGATTGATGACCTACAATAGTTTTAATCAAACAAATGAACTTGAAAAGCGTCTAAAGTCTATTTTTCTGCTCAGTGAATGTTTTTACTTTTGGTACTTTTTGTATGTATTATATAATATATACGTATTAAAACGTTCAGATATACCCTCTTTAACAACGTATCTAGTCCTACATATGTGTACAAGAGTACCAGGATCATATATATAGTTCAGGTTTTCACTTTTCGTACTTTTGAACATCAGTCGTGACGATTCTGAGGACTTTGATTGTCGGGGGTCTCAGCTGGATCCTGGAGTCCAGCAGGCGGTTGAAGATGAGACGCGGTCCAGACGGCTGACTGACACTGACGCTCAGAGGAAACAGCAGGAGTCTGTTTCTATATGTCCTCCACTTTCTACAAAAACACCTTTTGTTTTTGCACTTTAAACGCCGAAGAGACGCTGAGACCTTCTCAAACGCCACAGTCGATCTTTAAACGTGTCCATCAGAACCTTTTCATCCTTCAGCGCATTTTCACAGTAACGTCACAAAACTCGTTCTCATGAATCGGCAGAAACACTTTAACCCTGCGTGGACGTTTGCTGCGTCTCAACAAACTCCATTCTTTAAAATGTTTCATGTATTCAGGACATTTATTCATTTACCAAAATATGATGGATGGAATTATTAAACATTAAAAACAAAAACTTCTAAATGAAATTTTGTATTTCAGCAAAAATAGCCAGTTTTAATTAGATTTATTAAAAAACAGGTTCTTAGAGAACTGTTTGACCATTATTAGACTTTTTTTGGTTGAATGGAGTTACATAATTCTCCTAAATCCCCTTTGCCCTGTGGTGTCCCCCAGGGCTCCATACTTGGCCCCTTACTGTTTACCATATACATGCTGCCACTGGGTCATGTTGTAAAAAGGTTCCGTCACATCAACCCAAAACAGCTGAGTAAGACTTTAAAGGGTTTTAAAGGTGGTGATTTTAAGGAACTTTCATTTTAATCGGAACTCAAAGGGTTGAAAGTGAATTTAACTTCTAGTTTATAACTGACTAGCAGGGATATTCCTGACATTCCATCATGATCTTCATCGTTGGTTCTTTGTGTGTGCGTGTGTGCGTTTGTGTGTAGGAGGCGGCCTGTGCTTATGTCATCGCCCTCATGGCGGTGTACTGGTGCACGGAAGTGTTGCCGCTGGCGGTGACGGCGATGTTGCCCACCATCCTGTTTCCTGTCCTCGGCATCATGGAGTCAAAACACGTATGGCTAAACGCACACACACATACACACAAACACTCACACAAACACACTCACACAAACACACTCACACACACACGCAGAATAAAGAAATAAAGACGTCGTTAAGGTAAAATTGGTCCATTTTTTTCTTCGCCAAACACAACATTAAACATTATAGATGATGTCACTGTTGTCCATTTGCATGTGCTTCTCCCTTCCCCCCCCCTTGTAGCTCACCCTCTCCTTCCTCGCCCTCACTCCCCCATTCGCACTCCCTCTCTCACACTCCCTTACCCTTGCTTGCCAACTCACACTCCCTCTCTCCATCGCCCCCTCTCTCGCCTTCTCCTTCTCTCTTGGACCCACTCTCTCTTGCCCTCCCTCAGCCTCCCTCTCTCTCGCCCTCCCTCGCCCATTCACACTTCCACTCTCTCACGCTCCCTCACGCTTCCTTCTGGATTTCACTCTCCCTCTCTATCCGCTCTCTCTCTCTCGACCTCTTCCTCTCTTTTGCACTCACCCTCCCTCACCCTCCCTCACCCTTTCCCCCCCCCAACACTGCAAAAACATACATATACATGCTCTACTACAACTAGTACCACGACTACAGTAGTAAATATTCTCTCTGTTACTAACAGTGGAGCTAATAGATTTGAACATTGATCATTTGTGACGTGACCGTGTCGTTGCTCAGGTGTGCATGCAGTACCTGAAGGACACCAACATGCTCTTTGTTGGGGGGCTGATGGTAGCTGTGGCCGTGGAACACTGGAACCTGCACAAACGCATCGCGCTCAGAGTTCTGCTAGTGGTTGGAGTCCGACCCGCTTTGTAAGTCGCCTGTTATCTTTTGTCGAACTGAGCCATGATGAAGGACAAACGGGGATTTAATGGGATACATGCTCTCAGAGCAAAGAGTTTAGTTCTGATCATCAAACCTAAGATGTTTCAAACTTACAGTCGACCTCCATGATTTTAAATCCTTTGGTTCTGTTCCTGGTTCACATTCTGAGGTTCTCATCTTCCTTTGTGTCCCAGATTGATGCTGGGATTCATGGGGGTCACAGCCTTCCTGTCCATGTGGATCAGCAACACAGCCACCACGGCCATGATGGTCCCCATCGTCCAGGCCATCCTGGACCAGCTCAACCCCAACACAGACACTGAACCGGCCTCCAAGAGTCGAAGGAAGAGCGAGGTTCTTCAGGAACATCTGGCCAAAACAGGAAGCTTCTTACAAACTGCTCCTCAAAACATCCTGGAGAAATGTAGGATGGATGCATCATGTTCTCTAGTAGACCAATAGATAAAATATGAATCTGGTACCAAGGACCTGAACCTATGACTGATTCCTCCCAGGTCTGAATGGAGTTCCCTTCCCCCAAGGCAGCTTGGAGAGAACCCACAACCAACCAGACGACATGTCCACTGAGGACAAGGTGCTGCCAGACGTTCAGATGTACACACAGGAGATCATCAAACCAACACTTCAGGACAAACCTCCATTGGACGGCGCCAAAAGCGGGCCTGGTGAGTTCATAGTTACCTAAAACCGGATGCGTGATGTGGACATTATCAGACTTTAAAATGTGGGAATCAGCCTTTAATAAATACAGCAAACTGTGTGGCAGTGATCCTGACCATGGAAAACGTCGGCGCTCAGACGGAGCTGGAGGAGCTGAGTGATGAAGAGGAGGAGAGGAAGAGGATGAGTAAAGGACTCCTTCTATGTGTGTGCTACGCTGCTAGCATCGGAGGCATCGCTACTCTGACTGGAACTGGACCCAACCTGGTTCTGATCGGACAGATGAGCCAGTAAGTGCTAATCATCATTCTTCAAATTGTATGACCACATAGACCTAAGTGCGAGGAAGTACTGGATTGATTTTGGTAAAGGACTGTTTTATATATGCTTTTAGGTCAGGTTTTTCAATGAAAGCTCTGTTTTCTGTGAAAATAGACTTTTCTGAACCTTCAGGGAAGTTTGGTTTAGCTAGATTGGTACTGAGTTGAGCCAAAGCCTCCAAACAAACCTGGACTGGTTCATAAGCCCCGCCCCTTCACCAAAAATCATGGAAATCTGCTCCGTAGTTTTGGCTATCTGTGGGAATTTTTCCTATTTCCTCGCACCATAATTTATTGTCACTTGGTTTAGAACATTTTGAGTTATCCTCCCAACAAACAAACAAACAAACAAACAAACAAACTTACTAACTAACTAACTAACTAACAGACGTATGTGGAAACAAAACTACCTTGGCAGAGTGAAAACTTCACTTCCTTTTCTTAAAAGTTAAACCGATCATCTTGTGTGACTTCCTGTCTCCTAGGCTTTTCCCTCAGAACGGTGACGTCATCAACTTTGCCTCCTGGTTTTTGTTTGCCTTCCCCACCATGGTTCTGATGCTGGTTCTGGCCTGGTTCTGGCTGCAGTTCCTCTACATCGGCTGCAAGTGAGTCGCATTGACAAAAAGTAGTGAAGTGAAAAAAAGTTCACATTATTTTAGGGTAAAATATTAGCATTATGCTCTAACGTTTCAGCCTGAGGAAGACCTGGGGTTGTGGGGCGGTCCAGTCGGAGAAGGAGAAGGCGGCGTACGAAGTGATCAAGAACGAGCATCAGCACCTGGGGCCCATGACTTACGCCGAGGGCAGCGTCCTGGTTCTCTTCATGCTGATGGTGGTGCTGTGGTTCACACGAGACCCCCGCTTCATCGAGGGCTGGGCCACCAACATCTTCAACGCCAAGGCAGAGTGAGTGTTTCAAAACGGGTTCATGGGTTTATTTGTGTTGTTATTTGTTGTTTCACAAACACACACAGATGGAAGATTCCAGAGTTTCGATCGAGATGACAAATGTGAGATATCCCTCGGGATACACGAGCTCTTGTTCAGGATTCCATCAGTAGACTGAAAGAAGGTTTAACCTGCCGCCGGAGTGCTTCTTTAACTGAAACACCGCCTTGAATATATATCCGTCAAATCTTTCTGACAGTGTGTGTGTGTGTGTGCATTAATTCAACGTGGAAAAAAGAATTCAACGGGAGCAGAGTGAGGGAATGTAAACGGAGGTCTGGCCTCGGGGCAAAACCCTGAACGGACAGGAATCAGCGGTGAAGAACAAACAGGGGAAGCGTGTCCTGAGTACAAACTGTAGACTTTAGAGTCACGTCAGCAGTCGAGTGTGTGACCTATGGAATCACGCTACAAACTCCATTATGATATGACTCTTGATTATTTTGACGTGAAGTGAACCTGCTGAGGGTTCAGAGTCTTCACATGAGCTGCTAACTAAATCAAGTTCTAATGTAAAAGTCTGTATCACACGGTTGCTATTTTGATTATTATCTTATCAACCATAAAGTCTACCATAAAGCCATAAAGTTTGTGTGAATAAGTGATTTTTGATGAGGTTGCAGTCTTCTATACTGTTAAGGACAATTTCTTTAAACAAGTATTAGCTCCTTAAATGTGGTGTATAATGAAGGATTTTGAAAACATGGGAAACTAGGAGAAGTACTCAGAAAGCGCAAACCTCTCAACATTACCCTCAGGTTAGGAAAAATATCCTTCATTAATGTCTGGGTTATTGCCAGCGTCTAAATCTACTGGAAACTCCAACAAACTTATCCTGATTCTGATTATCTCTCAGATACTTTATAACCCCTCATTCCTGCAGATTCCACTTCAGCGTCTCTTTTCAGCCCACCAAGCCCCCAGCTCCACCACCAAAGAAAAATCAAAGCAATCAAAGGAACCAAGGTGGCAATAGCCACATTGTGACACCACTACTCCAAACAGCTTATTATTTTTATTTTATTTTATTTGAAACGCTTCGAAACACGTATTGGTACAAAAATGTCTTCTTATCTAAAGTAGATCGTCAAATCTTTACCAGATGATAGCACTGGGTTAAAAGAAGAATGTAAATGTGTGAACAGAACTGGACTCAAAGTTTGTCGCTCTTTTTAAATAGAGGGAACAGAATTTTTTGAAAACCGCATTTTAACGCTCAGGTGGCCATTTGAGATCCAAACCCAAACCCGGAGCTTAAACCTGTTTTCTGGGTTTCGGATGTTAAGAGAGTAGGTCGAAGGGGAATCAACAGGTTTGGGGTCAGGGATGTGTTTTTCCGTTACCAGGAAAGCTTTGGCACGTTTACCGTTTTGGGTCAGAGTTCACACCAAAATAACCTCGGACCTCAGAGGGTTCTAGCAGAATATGAGACGCCAGAGACAAAAACCGCAACTCAGTGTTTGAATCTCAGAACCACGTGTTTACCAACAACAACATTCTGAGCCGCAGCCGCCTCATGGTTTCATTCTTTCGCTGTTCAACAGTGAGTACTGGTGGAGGCACTGAAGTACTTTTACATGCAGGTACTCATGTTTTAAAGCAAGAATTTATAAATGCTATAATGTACAGAACCTGAGTACATGGACTTTCCACTTGCTGTTGGGTTTGTTGACGATACTGATGACGAGAGATTTTTCTCTCACCGGTGCTTCCTCTTCGTCCTGGAAAACAAACAGACTGGCCACGGAATGTTTGTCAGTTCGAGGTGCAACAGGGTGACGCTTCTTTCTGCTAATCCTGAAAAACAAATCGTTCAAAGCAGCGAGACGGAAGCATCATCCCCTGACCCGGTTTAGAAGAAGGTTATGTGAACAGCGAGGGTTCACCTTGGACCTGCTGGACCTCAACATGTTTCCTGGTTGAACATTTTGGGAAGATCAGATGATGTCAGATCAGGACAAACAAAGGATTCAACTTTTACCTCCAACAGGAAGAGATAAATGAGGACACAAACATCGGATTCAGATTTGTCGTATTTACATTGCTCTCATTCTCATACACACATGTATATTTAAATATTTACAACAAACCAACGTTCATTTACACACATATACATACACATTCATATATTCCTCTTTTTTTTTGTCTTGAAGCTACGGCTTATTATGCCGACCCTTTTCACAAATACGATTTGGTTTTAGATGTTCTCCCAAACTAACGTAACGATCTAAAGTAAAGATCGGCAAAAATGAATCAAAGAACAGAAATATATATACACACATATAACATATACACATATATATATGTATATATATATATATATATATACATACTGTACATACAGACAGATAATATAGATACACACACATTGTAAGTTTAAAGGTTCTATATTTTTCATCATATAATATACTAAACTTCAGTTCTATATCTATATTTATCCATAAATATCTTATTTTAAAACATTTCTTTACATTTGTAAATTGAACTATACATTTGTATTTCTTCCTTAAGGCTGTTCCACAGGTTTACACTTTTAACTCTATATCCACATTTGTTCTTACATTCCTTTTTTTTTAAACAAACCTGGTCCTCTGAGTTGATACTGACTCTTTCTCAATAATGATGATGATGATGATGATGATGATGACCCTCAAATTCATCGTTTATCTGCTCAAAGACAACTTTTCACTACTTCGCTTCTCATCAATCCTTCAAATAGAGCATTGATGGAAAATCTGAGAGACTTTATCGATGTTTGAGAAAAGCGCGTATTTAAAAGGTGATTTCATGCATCCAAAAAGATTTTATTTACGTATTTTAACCTTTTTTTGGGTTGAATCCTAATATAATCCAAGCTTTGATGTTGTTTCTTCTCAAAATGTCATCATCGATCAAACAAACTTTATTTATGCGGCACATTTCAAAACAAATAATCTGTTATTCAATATTGTTTACGTGTGAGTGAGAAACAGGGCAGGAGAGAAAAAGTAAAATGAAGTAGTTGAAGAAACATTTGTGGCATTAAGTTAAGATGATAATAATGATAATTACAATACAAGTAATAATGATATTAAAATAATAATGTTAATTTGAGAAATTGTATTTATAAGCATAAAATAAAAATGCTTATAAATAGAGTAACTGGAATAAAAAGTAAGAGACAATTAATCAAATTAAATAAGTTCAAAAATGTATAATGAATAATGAATAAAATGAGGATGAAAATATCATAATTAAATCAATTAAATTCTTCTAAATAATTATAAAATTACAGAAAAAAAAAAAACACAAAAAATATCTCAAAAAAGTAAAACCCCTTCAAAACATTCGCTCAACCAAACACACCCCAGATCATCTTCTTTGTGAAGTGCAAACAGTTAGTTTGCTGAAATCTAATCTAATCTGAAATTCTATCGCGATTCGCTCTCAATATTTCAACATTTGGGTTTTTTCCCTGAAAAATTTTTTTTTTTTGCAATGAAGACCTGAGAAGGTCAAGCAAACACAGATAAGGCCCAGTGGGGGGGTCTGGGCAGAAAAAAGTACACTCAGCTGCAGGACGTATGCAAACACAAACGCTTGGTGGTGAAATCCATTCATGAGCAGAGATCTGAGTCAGTAATGGCTTCATGCGCTCAGAGAACCAGAAGAAGTTTGGTAGCAGTATTTGATTTGGCAGCATCTTAGAACAGGGTCTGTTGATCAGGGCAGGAGTTCTCTGACGCAAGAATCAAGTGTTTAATAGGATTTATTGAATTTTCAATCACACTTTCTGACCTGGCACAGTGATTTCTGCTTCAGGGCCGATCTGTTCTGGAAGAGGTTCAATGATTCGTGCCAAAAAGACCCTTATTGGGTCTGAAACTGGAATATCAGCCGAGCAATTTAGCGAACGTATACGGAAGAAACGTTTCCATAAAAGTGATTGAAGACTACCTATCTATCAATGACAGTAAAGATCATTCTAATTCTGAAGTATTATAGGATATGAAAGTGATAATGATAAATGATAAAGTGGAAGTAGCATATTTTAAAAACTTTTTGGAAAACATTTTCAGAACACAATTTGCGGTTGCTACACTCATAGAACCTGAGTTATTATAATGACAGCATGAACAACAACATTTATAAAACATTTCAATGCCTAAACCGTGAGGAACTATCTAAAACGGGTGATTAATGTTTAAAAACATCTATTCAGAGAATTGAAAATGATCAATAAGACATGTGGGTCATCAGTATGGATATAAATATCGTAGATATTTCCAGGTTTGTTCCAAAGTTTGATTTGTTCGTCCTTTGTATCATTTAACCTTTCCACTTAGTTTTATGGTATTCTGGTTAAAATAAATAAAAGTTGAATGTTGCAAAAATGCGGGTAAATAAACTCTCAGATGATTCCTTTGTGAGCATAAGAGAAAAAAATATGCTTCACAGCTTTTGGTATTGGAACAAAAAGTCTGAACCAGAAAGTCGGGCTTAAAGGAAACTGATCCTGATCATCCTGAGATTTGAGTTTTTCCAGCAGACCCTGCCAGTCGAGTCTGCATCCATCAAACGTCTTCTACAGTCGACATCTCCGATGACATCACAGTTTAACACTCTTCTTCTTCTCTGCAGGTTTGTGACGGACGCCACCGTTGCTCTGTTTGTGGCTGTTTTATTATTTGTTCTTCCCTCTGAGCTGCCTCACTTCCTGTGTTTCTGGAGGAACTCTGACTCAGGTAACAGACACACACATACACACACACATACACAACACACACACAACACACAAACTCAACATTGGTTTCTGAGTCATTTCAAATGTTTTTCTAATCTAATCAGACGCACAGGTGTCACGAGGCCCCGCCCCTCCTTTGCTCACCTGGCAGGTGACTCAGAAGAAGATGCCCTGGAACATTGTTCTACTGCTGGGAGGAGGCTTTGCTCTGGCCAAAGGAAGCGAGGTCAGTTTTTATTGATATTATTATTAGTCACCAAGGACCATGTTGTCAGTCATTAAGATGCTCCACATGTTGCTGAAGTTAGAACTATAGTCACAACATTAGTGTGTAGTAGGACAATTTGTAAACGGAAGACAATTTGCAAATTGACGATTGTATGAGGACAGTTCATAGACGAGAAATGTTTTTAAAGCTTGTTTGAGGCGACTTTGCAATCTGAAGACTGTTTGAGGCGACTTTGCAATGTGAGGACTTTTTGAGGACAGTTTTCAAGTGGGGACTATTTGAGGACAGTTTTTCAAGTTAGGACTGTTTGGGGACATTTTGTAAAGAGAAATGCAAATAGTAAGTAAGAAGACATTTGGAAAAGCTACCTCTTTCCAAAGTCAGGATATTTTATTGGAAGTTGGAACATTCTGGACAGCGTATGTTTATTGTGAACAAGAGCTCAGGGGTGGAAAACATACATTTATTTTCTGCTTGACAACGTGAAACTTCTTTTCTCATTTATCCACCAATAATCCAGATGTAGTTATGGTCAGTCAGGAATCCAAACCTGCATGTGTTTCAGATGTGTTCTGTTCCTTTGATAAGAACTAGCATAACAGAAGTCTTTCTAAAAGTTTTCAGGCACCAACTCTTCAAATACCATTTGAGAACTGGCCTCTAGATACAGACTACTTGTTTTTATAATTCTATATTCTATAATTCTATAATTCCATCAGGAGTCTGGTCTGTCACGCTGGCTTGGCACTCAGATGACGCCGCTCCACTCCATACCTCCCTGGGCGATCGCCATCATCCTCTGCCTGCTGATCGCCACGTTTACAGAATGTGCCAGCAATGTCGCCACAGCGACGCTCTTCCTGCCCGTCCTGGCCACCATGGTATCAGAACACGCAGCTCACGTGACACATATTCACACGGAATAGTTGGTCTGGATGATTGGAGATCAGGTTTCAGGAGGAGTAGAAGAGGGCGGGGCCATTTTCATTTTAAATCACTGCATTTCCTGATTGGCATTAAATGACACAAAGTAGAATAAACTCAAATCACTGGTAGAATGAAAACAGGATAAGTGCTGATTGTAGAAAAAGATAAGGAGTTGTCTTTCCCCTCCGATTTCTTCTTCTTTGGTTTTACGTTGAGTCAAACGTTGTAGACAATGTTTCAGCATCTATGTTTAGACACTGAGGAGTCTTTTTATTTTTTTCACAGTCCAAGTCTATCAGCCTGAACCCCCTGTACGTGATGATCCCGTGCACCCTCAGTGCCTCGTTTGCCTTCATGCTGCCGGTGGCCACGCCGCCAAACGCTATCGTCTTCTCCTACGGTTTCCTCAAAGTGACTGACATGGTGAGTCCTCCGTTTGTTTCAACGGGATTCAGAACTAGCCTTGAAGTCATAATGAATTCCTCCTCTTCTACCTTTTCTGCCCCCTTCAGGCTAAATCAGGCGTGGTGATGAACATCATCGGGATCGCCTGCATCAGCCTGTCCATCAACAGTTGGGGTCGCATCATGTTTGACCTGGACACGTTCCCCTCGTGGGCCAACACCACTGCAACTCTGTAGGAACAAAAAACTCACTGCCTCAACATTTTCAGACTTAAGATGCTGGTTCTGAGGCATCAGGAGCTTCGTTTTGATGTTTGGACCTTCCTGGTCCTGAAGTGCAGCTTGTTGTCAGGAGGTTTTGTTGTCAAACTCTGGCTGCAGGCTCCGCCGAGAGGCCGGTCAACAAAAAACATGGACTCCTGTAAAGAGCACTTAAAATTAATGGCAACTTGAACATCCAAGCAAGGGTATGTCCCTGAAAAGCCCCAGTCCCTCTGATTGAACGCCACAAATTTAAATGTGAAGCTATGTCCAAAAAACTGTGTTTTTGTCAGTGTGGTGTGTAAAATATGAATTACGAGAGTAAAATATGATATATTATATATATGATACATATTATACAATGCATCCAGTTCAAACTCCTTCCTCTCACTCACAAAGCCCTCCATGACCAGGCACTCTCCTACCTCACGGACCTCACCCACCCTCACAATCCATCCCCCTGCCTCCGCTCCTCTGATGCCAACCTCCTCTCTGTACCACTCAGGACCAAGCAACGGACCCGGGGTGATGGGTCCGGTATTCGATTGCTGCCCCCCCACTCTGGACCTGACTACCCAAACACACCAGAGCAGGGCACTGAACCCCTCCATGTTCAAATCACAACTCTGGACTCACCTTTTCCGACATATATGTTATTCTATTTTTTATTTTTTATACATTTCAAATTTGGACTAAATCGGACCAACGGAACAACAGTTAAATATACATCTGACCTTTTTCAAAATCATTCCAGTTCTTCCTTACACTAAGTTCTATGTGGGTGTAAAAGTTGAAAATTATCCATTAAGTAGTTTTTGAGTTATCCTGTTATTTCAAAGGATCTACGGCAGTGTTGAAGAACGCAATGACGATTCCATAATATACCGACTTTTTGGCGATATAATCGGGGGGAACACTGTTCCCTTAATATTTTGAATAGAATAATCATTTTGCTATGGATGTTGCACTGTCTCCTTGATTTAAAGACGTTGTTGGTCGATTATCTTCAATGAATTAGCTTCTGGCTAGCTAGCTTCCACCTTCATTGAGCCTCCAACTACTGCATTATAAATTAAATTTATTATTATTATTATTATTACTTGATGGTTTCAGACTTTCAGTAATGAGGCACTTTCAACACAATGTCATAATATCACAGCCCTGTCCTGCATTTCCCCCCTGCTTTAACGCAGATGTTCGTTCCGCCTCTGTTACTACCTCTGCTGCCGTCTCAGATGGGCAACAACTCGGACCTCGCATTTATACAGAACGGAGGGGCATAATAAAAGCCCACCAAGGGAAAAATTAAAATCTAAACCAAAGTGTTGAACAGCAAACATGAAGTGCCTGAACGCACCATATCTTTAATAACGTTTTACCATGTAACCCCCCCACCCCCATCCCCCACCCCCATCCCCCACCCCCCAGGTGAACAAAGAATTCCTGAGTACGTTAGTTTAGAATCGTTGTTTATCATGTTGACTAAAGGACATCTGCAGTTTTTGTTTTTATAACTAGTAAAAAATATTTTGACTTTATGAGCATTGAGGTAACTTAAAATAACATCAAAGTATAAGGGATTCGAATGAATCAGTTCATACTAAAAACAGTATTATTGTTAGAAAATTTGTGTCAGGCCTCCAAATAGAGGCATGAGCTGCTTTTGCTTCCCCTTTAAATATATTTAGGAAGTTACAAATTTAAAGCTTTCCAGTCTATAATATTCGGGGAATGTTTAGAGATCCTAAACTGAATTAAAACTGCTAATATATATATTCTGTTACAAGTCTGTGTGGAAAAACTGAGAAATGTCACCGCAGTAGGAGCCCAAAGATTTGTTGTTTGGTTTTACCTTTTCCAGTTATTACAATAATTAAACACAATTAGTAACTGACAAAAAGAAAATATAACATCTCTCTTCCTTCTTGAATCACGTTTACTCTAATTTTTTATGACTATATTGTATGTTTTCTATTGTTATCTATTTAAACAAAGGTTTATTCCGTAACATGTGTATAAGTGAGTGAATGTTACTGTATATATGTATCTTCCAGAGTTTTCTACCATCTTGTTACTAACAGTTTGGTGTTAATAAAAACTGAACTTTCAAGTAAACCTGTGGTCGTGTAAATAAATGCAGTAATACTGTAAATAATGCTTCTTCAACGCCATCATGGAGATTGAGAGGATGCCTGAGGAACCGAGGAAAAGTGTACTGGCAGTGATTATCGAGAACAAGGCTGATGTTCAGAGCTGTGAAGTTGGAGTGATGGAATTGGTTCAAGGTGGAGGAGGGACTGCATCAAGGATTGGGTCTGAGCCCCTTCTTGTTGACTATGGTGATGGACAGGCTGACATATGAGGTCAGGCTGACATATGAGGTCAGGAGTCTCCAAGGACTATGACGTTGGTGGGTGCCATTGTGATCTGAGGTGAGAGCAGTGAGCAGGTGGAAGAAAACCTGGAGACGGGGAGGTATGAGATGAAGACAAGAGGAATGAAAGTCAGTCGCAGCAAGACAGAATACGTGTGTGAAGGAAGGGATGCAGCTGGAACGGTGAGGATGAAGGAGTAGACTGAGGCTGAGGACTTGGTACTGTTTGATCAGAAATTAAAGATTCAAATGCACTTGCGTTACACATAAATAGTATTTATAATGCACAATTTATATTCCAAATTACAGTATATCATGTAGTCAAGCTTTACATTGACAATAGGGGTATGAACATTCCATTGTTGATCCTTAGGGCATATCTTTGTGTGATAGGGGAAAGTTTTCACTTGAATAGGAAGGACTGATACAGAATGATGAATGTATTTGATATCAAATAAATGTATATGTAAATGTTTATATAAAATGACTTAAGTGAATGTCAAGTGAAAATACACAAACATTTTAACATCAGCGAATAAACACTTACTTTCACAATTGTGTTACAAACTAGATATGTCTAGGTTTGTTCTTCGACTCAAACCTAACTAGATGTTTTTCACAGAAAAGCAATCTATACTCAAGGATTTGTAGCTCATCGCCTGTGCAAATAATTCCATTTGTCCTTTGGTTCAAGTATAAAACATTTGTTCCAGTGTTTTACATTGTTTTTGCCTCAGAAACAGATCCCTCTTATTCCCAACTCATTGTGACGGGACACAGAAAGCTGCTCAGCTCCTGAGTATACGTACAATGTCTCCCTCTGGTGGTCACAGGGAGAACAGCAGGAACAGCAGCTGTCGTAAACCGACGTCAATATTCGTAAAAATATCATTCATTTCCGGCAAATACGAGTTTGCACCTTTGATGGTGTGTTTAAAATCAACAAAGACCTACACTCTGCGCGTCATTTTGTTCATATTCACATCTTCATAGTTGACATTACGATAGTCTGTGTCCGCCGTCATGGAAACAGGTTTGTGGCAGATTTTATTGGTAATTCAACGATTAGATGAGATTAGCCTGCTAGCATAATTCATGTAGGTGATGGCTATATTCGACTAATAGGTGACTTTTATTTAAGATTAAAACGATGTAATCAGTAAATACATGTGTGCAACATGGAATAAGTTTGATGTGTTGGATTAAAGTGACTCTTAATTCGTTCATTTAATACAAAAGATTACAAAACGCACCACTATGTTTATTTTCTACAACTCTGCAGGTGTAGCTTTTCATGTATGCACATAATTGTGTTTTAATCCTTACTTTTGATTTAAAATTCAAACAGATATGAAAAACCTGGAAACATGTCAAAGATGCCACGAAAAAATAAATCAGCAGCAGGAAGTTGGATGCTTTTGATCCAACTTGTAAATTATACAGCCATAAATTGCTCCATATTTGAATAAAGTCTGGTTCACACTCAAAATAAACTCTCAGCTCTGACTGACAAAGTTTTGGTTGCTTTACAGGATGAGGAAGATATTACTTTATTTACTCTGCTAGCGATGTAATAAATCATATTTACACTCTTGGAGCATTTTTCTGAAAAGTAAAGATTTCTGTCAGAATTGTAAATCGAAATCTCCACGGCATAAACTTTTGTCTCTTCATCACTCAGGATAATATTTTCATCGTCATGTCGTTGCTGAATTTTTTATTCCTGTGATTAAACTGTTGTGTTTTTCCATCCAGAGGAGCAGGCAAGGAACCGTTTCCAGTCGGAGTTGGAGTTTGTTCAGTGTCTCGCCAACCCAAACTACCTGAACTGTGAGTCACTTGAGACCGTTTTTATTTCTATCTGTGCCGTTTGACATTTTCTACTGTCTCTCCAGGTTTATGAATGTCTACAGGTTTAGCAGGCTAAGAGGGTAAATGTGTTATTATCACCTATTGTCGTGAAATAAACATCCGTCGGCAGCTTCTGAATATTACTGTCGGTCCTGGCAGCGGCATTTTTTTGTGTCAAATATATTTTTATTACAGAATATATTTGAAATTACGTATTAGACATCCCTGGTGGGTATATCTCAAAGTATAATTATTAGGAAAAAAACTTGAAACTAGATGTTTCATGAACATGTATCTCCGTCTCTGTGTTTCACTGTCTCTCTCTAACTCTCTCTCTCTCCTCTTCTGTCTGTCTCTCTCTCTCCTCTCCTTTCTCTCTCTCTCTCTCTCTCTCTCTTTCCCCCCTTCTCTCTCTCTCTCTCTCTCTCTCTCTCCCCTTCTGTCTCTCTCTCTCTCCCCTTCTCTCTCTCTCTCCCCTTCTGTCTCTCTCTAACTCTCTCTCTCTCCCCTTCTGTCTCTATCTCTCTCTCTCTCCCCCCTTCTCTCTCTCTCTCCCCTTCTGTCCCTCTCTGTCTCTCCAGTTTTGGCACAGAGGGGCATCTTGAGGGAGAGACCCTTCATCAACTACCTGAAGTACCTGCTGTACTGGAAGGAGCCTGAATACGCCAAGTTCCTCAAGTATGACACTGAGTCATATGTTCCTTCATAAATGAGTTATCAGGACGTTATTCCACGCTGTTCCAATATTTTTACATAAAAACTTTCACACGACATAGAAATCTTCAAGAAGCTAACATTAGCAGAGAAGTTAAAGCTAGCCAAAGCACAGAGCCGGCTAGGAGACGGATGTATGTACGTATGTATGCCGTCAGTTATGGTTTTAAAATGTTCTGGACTTAATAATTCTTTCCCACGCCTTACTAATTTTTTTTTCTATGATGTCACCAGAGGGGCTCCTTGAATTTATTTCTTTTCTCAATGCAATTAGCTTAAGGTTGCCGCGGACCCGGAGTATTTATAGCTAGTTATATTAAATGAAACATTACATTTATGTGGTGTTTTTAAAGATTTTGGACAATTATATCATTATATTATAAAGGCTATTTTTTATTGTGTTTATGAAATCAGTCTTACAGAGAGCTTGATGAAAACCTTAATTCATTTTTATCAGTCAATTCACTGATTAGAAGTAAAGTTGTATAAATTCACAAACAAACTGTTGGTTTAGTTTTGAAAATGAGGTAATATTTGTATTATTTTGTAAGATTTGTGTGAATAATTTCATTGGTTTAGACAATAAAAGCGTTTTTTGCTCTTTTATTTTTTTTTGCGTGGCAGTAAACGATTAATCGGAGTCAGATTAGAAACAAGAACGAACACTATGAGCCGATTGATAAGTTATCATCACTAACGCGCGATGATGGCCTTCATGTCAGTGTGACACGATGACTCCCCCTTCCTCCCCGCAGGTATCCTCACTGCCTCCACATGCTGGAGCTGCTGCAGTACGAACACTTCAGGAAGGAGCTGGTCAACGCCCAGTGCGCCAAGTTCATCGACGAGCAGCAGCTGCTGCACTGGCAGCACTACTCGCGCAAACGGACCCGGCTGCAGCAGGCGCTGGCCGAGCAGCAGCAGCCGCAGCAGCAGCCGCCGCCGCACGGGAACGCCACCGCCAAGTGATGATGTCGAGGGCGGCGCGAGGAGGACTGCTCACATCGCAGCGCGTGGGATTTGTTGGCGTGGATCGTGACCTTCGAGAGTTTGAATGTCTGGATAATGACGTTCCATGTCTTTTTTGTACATAAACGTATTTTTGACCCCCCTTATTGTGCTTGATTGAGAATTATGACCTGCTGGGGAACTCAATGCTCTTCGTCTGTGAAACACACAGATCAGCGGAAATATGCTAATTATCAGTGTCATCAGGTACCGACTGGTTATCAGCAAGGTTAATCATTACAAACATCACAACGGATAATGGACTATTTGATATTCTATATCTTTTCAGTTGTCCCGACAAAAGTCCGACAACGTGTTTGAGAAATACGATAGCGGAGCTTTGAAGTTACAAGGTTTTTTTTATACTGTCAGAACAAGCTGTCCATCTTAAAATAAAAAAGACTTCTGCACACTACACTAAAAAGAAATCTCTATATAGCCTCTGTTCACGGACGTGTAAATCTGAATTAAATGGAAGTTCTGAGACGTTCCCGATCCCTTTAGAGGGTTTTTTAATGACATGCTTTTAAATGTTGGTTCTGGAAACTCCTCTGTCCTGGTACGTTTGATCAAAACGGGCTTCTGTCCCGGTCCTTCTTGTGAGTGGGAATTAAGGGTACAGGCCTTGATTGGTTCTGATGTAAATTTTCTGATGTTAATCTCCGCCCATCTAGGCCAGTATTCCTCGGTGGCATCCCCACTGGTGTCCCTCAGGGCTCTATCTCGCCCCCATTCTTTTATCACTTCATATGCTTCCTTTGCCCCATTTTCAAAAAGAACAATATTTCCTTACACTGTTTTTGCAGACGATCTACAGATTTTATCTGCCTGTACAAACAAAACCAGTCGTGGTTCTGCTCAGGCTCTGCTTGACTGTTTTAAAGATTTTCGATCATGGTTTGGACGTGAACTTCCTCGACCTTAACGAAAAAATCTAAACAGAAATTATTCTTTTAGCACAGTCTAACGTTTAAGACGGGTACAACAGTGTTGTCGCCCGGTCCTCGGTAAAGTGGAGGACTGTTTCCCTCTACCAGAATTTGAGAGAGTAATCCATGCCCTCATTTCACCGCATGGATTTTGTAACGTTTTGTATGCTGGACTTGACCAATTGTCACTTCATCACCTGCAGGTAGTAGAAAACTGGGCAGCAGGAGAGAAACAGTGTGATCACATTACACATATATTTGCCTCCCTAAACTGGCTCCCAATATATTTGAGAATCCAGTTTAAAACTTTGTTTCTGGTTCTTTTTAGGCGTCATCGCAAAGCTCTGCTGAACACATCTTTATTCTCACTGGCTTTAGGTCCAAGATATGTTGGTTTATTTTATCTTCGTTTTACTCGATGTTTTATTTTTATGTCTTACATCGTATGTATTGGTTATTGATTTTATTTTTCCCTAGCTGTGCACTTTGGTCAGCTGATGTTGTTTTTTTTAAACGTGCTAGATTTAAAAAAAAAAAAAAAAAGGGCTCCTGAAGAGTTTCCGTTCAAAACATCAGTGCTCTTATTCTGAAAGGAGTCGTGGCGGAAGTAGTAGTATGAGACTGATATAATTCTCGCTATTAAGACAAAAGCTTGGTACCGGTGTTCAGACCGGACTCCTACCCTCAAAGCTCGGGAGACCAGGACGGCAGAGGACAAACAGTGATCCCGGTAACAATTTCTGATTGATAGAATATTTTCTGTCTGTCTTATTTGATCTATATTACGACGTTTTAATCGGGTACAAACGTCAGTCCGTTCTTGCACCTTTTGAAAGAGCAAAGCGTTTCAATAAGTACCTACAATAATTATTCAGTTAACTGCAATTAGATTACACTACTGTCTTTTTCTAATCAAACTACAAAACTGCAAAGAAAAAAACTTAGTTTAAGCAAACATACAAGACCGACAAAAAATATCATCTTCTTAAAAAAACTGTCGGTTCGGCTTTGAAGTATTCTGAGAACGTTGTTCAAAACATGTTCATCTAAATAATAATAACGTACATTTATACAGAGCCTTTCAAGAAATCCAAGGACTCTTTGCATAGTTGGGCACAAAAGGAAAAAAAATAAAGAGAAGAGCTGATAAATGAAAAGATAGTGGATGTGAAATTTGACTGAGTAAGCAGAGGTCAAAGGTCGTGGTGTCTGAAGTGTTCCTTGAATGTGTCTAGAGATAAGGCAAGAGGCATGGAGGATTGCATATCTTCAGAACTCTGACTTTAAACTCAGAATTCCCAAAAAATGATGATGGAGCCCATTTCTGAGATTAAAGTCAGAATTCAGACTTTAAGGTCAGAATAAAGACAAAATTCTTAGAATAAAGTCAAAATTCGATCCCAAAAGAAATTTCACATAGCATTATTGGGCTCTATTAATCTTCTGTAAAAATACGGCGTTTTAGACTCCCTTGATAGCGGGAACAATCATCGGATTAAAGTTATGTGCAAAGATTTAGGCTGAAGAAAATACTGAGTTTTTATTTTAAAACCATCTGACAGTTTTTTTTTTTAAATCGCAATGTTTTTGCTGGGAGTTTTTGCATTTATATAGAAGGTGGCTTTCCTAAAAAACAAAGAAGTGTATTGATAGCGTAAATCTTTTCCTTTTAAGTTTGTATCATTGCTTTAAAATCCCCCCCCCCAAAAAAAAATCCATATATTTTTGTTGCACAGTTCAAACTTTTAGATCTGGGAGTGTCAGCAGGTACAATCAGCAGGGTAAATAAAGCTTTTGCACAGATTCAGATGATCCTTGGGGGGGCTGAGCAGTTAAATTATCAAAAATATGATTCTATCAAACCAATTTCTGGGGAGAAATGCTTTTGTGTTTCTGCAAAAACATCTCCATTACTCCAACGAACAATAACGCTGAGCTGAGAGGTTGTGTTTGTAGATTAGTTTCCAGGCCACTAGAGTCTGTGTGTGGAGATTTTAGCAGTGGGCTTCTTCATTTTTCATTTTTCAGGCTCTAAACATCTGAAATGTTCCTTCACCCCGTAGACCTCACATCAAATCCATCGTTCTGTCAGGATTAACACGATGCTGCAGCGAGTGGCGGTGGTCGGTGCCGGCGCGGCGGGTCTCTGCGTAGCCAGACACATCCTCTCCCGCCTGAACAGCTTCGCCCCCCCGGTGTTGTTTGAGCTCAGTGAAAACATCGGGGGTACGTGGTGCTACGATGAACGAGTGGGAACCCACGACAACGGATTGCCGATCCACAGCAGCATGTACAGAGACCTGAAGTATGTATACCTCTGAGAAAAATCTTCTTCTTCATCTTCCTCTTCAGGCTATAGAAGCAGCTGATCATCATCATCCATCTTGCCCTGTCCTCTGCATCTTCCTCTGTCACACCAACCAACTGCATGTCCTCTCTCACCACATCCATAAACCAGCCTGTCCATCACCATAGCAAACGCAAAAGGGCTCAGAGCCGACCCTTGGTGCAGTCCCACCTCTAACTTGAACCTGTCGGTCACGCCTCACCGTTGTCAGGCTAATCTCGTACATATCCAGAACCACTCTAACACACTTGGAGAAATTAATGGATCCAATAGATCAATTATTCTGATAATGTTTTAAGAAATTTCTCGTGTTAGAAAGTTTTGATCCACTTTCTCAAATGTGAAGATCTGCTGCTTTTCCTTTCAGTGATTCAAATAGTTCTATTGTAGTTGGAAAAACATTGTGGGTTGGAAAAACAAGCGTTGTGTCTATCTTGGCTCTGAATAGTGGTGAGTCCACCTGCTCGCACAAAAAGTTCTTGAATTCAATCCAAACGCGTAAATGCTGATCTATTGAGAAGAAAACTCGGATTTAATGTCTTGAAATGTAATTTTGACGTTCAATGCAGATAAAAGCCATTACTCCTTCTTGAACAATCATTATCCGGAAAAGATGCTGACTCAGCGCTCAGTGTTTGCACTTGTATCATCCATGCCGCTCTGCTTACACCCTAAAGGACTTATACTGGAAAGGTGACTGAGAATGATGCCTTTAGGGACACTCTGTGCATATTTTTTCAGGAAAGCATTCATGGAGTTAATCCACATGAGTCACTTTAGTTTCAGTTCCAAAATGGCTGTTTATTTATTGCCTCTGCCTAATTCTTAATATTCACAGGTACAGGAAATCACTTAATAATAATTCATCATCTTAAATAGCGGCGGATTATTTCTCGCGGAAGATGTTTGCTGGTGTGGTGATTTTCCTCGGTGGTCGTATGATGAAGTTGAACTTCGCTTTAACCACTTTATTACACCAGATAAATGTTACTGTGTCTTTAAATATGGACGGATTAGTCAGTAAATTGCGGGAGTATAGTGCTGAAGGCGCAGGTGTAAAACCCGCAGCCCACAACTGCATTCTTGGGTTGACTTTGAGATGTGCTTCAGATCATTGCTGGAAGGTCCAAGACGGCCCACTTTAAGTTTATTTTAGGTTTTCATCCAGTATCTCCTGGTATTTTATGGAGAAAAAGAAGAAAAACAGCATCAGAAATCCACCACCACACTTCACAGAGGGTATGGGGGGCTTTTCTCCCTGTCTTCCTTTCTTGCTATGCAACAGTTTAAACTGGAGAAGACACACTACAGTTTTTATTTAGATGAGGGATGTGATACCAGAGAACCTCTCCGTGATCAGGTGTGGTCGTCAACAGGTGATTGCTGATGGTATCGCTCTCTTAGACGGATGAAAGGTGAATATAGACATTTCTGAAGTCCGGCTGACTATCTGAGTGATTCTGATTTCCTGACAGAACCAACCTTCCCAAGGAGGTGATGGTGTTCCCTGATTTCCCCTATGACCCCGAGCTGAACAGCTTCATGCCCCATCAGGAGGTCCATCAGTACTTGGAGACGTACTGCCAGAGCCACAACATCCGGCCTCACATCCGGGTGAGTGGTCCCGCCGCCCGTCATCCCCCTGACTGACCTTTAAACTCTGCTCCGCCATCATAGACACATTTTGAAAACGACTCAAGGTGGGTGTTTTTTTTTCTGGTTTTGTCTCAGTTCAGCACCGTGGTGGAGAAAGTGGCACCTGTAGTTCACAAAAAGGAGGAGAAGGCGGGGAGGACGACCTGGGAGGTGGTCTCGTCTGATTGGTCGGGTCGTCGGAGAACAGAAACCTTCGACTCTGTGTTCGTATGCTCGGGGTAAATCTTTAACTCTTCCTCCTCAACCTGAATGGATCAGGTTTCATTTAATGCACAGAAAGAATGCAAGGAACCAACAAAGAGGTGTAAAGAAAGAAACGCCCACCTAAAACAAAGAATTAAAGGAGGCCATAACAACCTGACGCCATGTTGTGTCACTAAAAGGCCTTTTTTCCACCGTTGAAATGTTTTAATTTGGATGTTGTTTGTTTTTCAGGCACTACTCAGACCCTCACATCCCAGACGTTCCTGGGATAGAGAACTTTAAAGGTAGAGTCCACTTTAACGTGGTGTTTTCATCCATCTGTCAAACTGTAAAACCCAAGAAAACACAGACGTAAAACCTCACATTTGGTAAATGTACATCCTCTTTCCATGGAGGTTCCAGTCTTTGTGCTAAGCTAGGCTAACACCTCCTTGTCCCGCCTTTGTAACGAGTAAAAACGCCGGTGTTGATCCTCTTGTCTGCATTCAGGAAAGGTGATCCACAGTCATAACTACCGGTCTCCGGAGCCGTACTCGGGTCAGTCGGTGTTGGTTCTGGGAGCCAAAGCTTCAGGATTGGACATTTCCTTTGAGCTGGCCAAGGTCGGCGCTCAGGTAACAAACAGCAGATCCAGCAGCTCCGCCTGATATTCCACAGATGGAACATCGGTTTTCACAGTTTAATCTTCCAAACCATGTCAAACTGTCAGACTTACATTTAGTTGAACAGTTAGTTCTGGTTGTGTCCTGAAGAACGGCGCCCTCTATCTGCCTCCTGCGGAAATGGTTTTCCTCCTAAATCCAGGATAATGAGGGATAATGAGGGATAATGAGAGATAATGAGGGTACTGTTGTCATGTGGTACAGTGCTCTCCTTATCATACTGTAATAATGTTATATCCCTTCACAGTATTAGCGTATTATTAGAATATTATCATGTCCAATAGTACGCTCACTATCACACACTTACATTTTTACATTTTTACATTCCACTAACCATATTCACTAGTATTTGTATTTTCTTTTCTTTTACTCCCTTACTGTATTTTTGTTTCTTTCATTTTGAGCTTTTTCTGGAACAAGAACTTCTTGGGGATCCATAAAGTTCTATCTTATCTTATCAACCTCTGAGGGTTCATTGAGCCGGTCTTCATTTTATTACTCAACAGTTCTTCATTTTATTACTCAACAGTTCTTTATTTTATTAAACTCAACAGTTCTTTATTTTATTAAACTCAACAGCTCTTTATTTTATTAAACTCAACAGCTCTTTATTTTATTACTCAACAGTTCTTTATTTTATTACTCAACAGTTCTTTATTTTATTACTCAACAGTTCTTTATTTTATTACTCAACAGTTCTTTATTTTATTACTCAACAGAATATTTTATAATAAAAAATGATTTCAGAATAATTTCAGAATAATTTCAGAATAATTTCACATATTCATTTATGTGAATGATGTGAATGATGTGAATGATGTGAATGATGTCATCAGCATATATACAAACAGTAAGAGAGAAAGTAAGATTAAGTAAAAACCTATTAAGCCCAAAAGTGAAGAATTCTGTGTGAATAATAGAAAATCAGCAGAATCTTTCAAACGCTGGCGTACTAAAACTTACACATGGAAAATAAGTGTTTACAAAATTGCAGTTAATAAATCACATCGTAAATCAAATGAATTAATATTTTCATTCCATGAAGTTACTCCACGATATCTGATAGAAAAGTCACCGAGGGATGTTTTTGCAAAAACGGAAGCTGGGGGTTCTCCTGTCTTCACCTGTCTGGTAGAATCCGTGTTCTGACCCATATCAGAAAAGATGACAACCAGTCCGTCTGAGAGGATATGCAAATGAGTTAATCTGTAGTTCTCTCTCTCTCTTTTCTCTCTCTCTCTCTCTCTTTTCCCTCTCTCTCTCTCTCTCTAGGTCACTCTGTGTCACCGGAATCCTCGTTTAACGTTTCCTCTCCCTCCTGGGATCCAGGAGTCCACGTCGATGATGGCGGTGGAGGAGGACGGCAGAATTCGCTTACAGGTTATTGAAGTCCAGCAGCCTTCAGAACATTTCCACGACCACGTCTCTCTTATTCTCCTCTGAGCGGAAAACGAAAAATCATCTCGAAGCGTCGCGGCTGTTTAAAACCTCTGAAGTTTTGAAATTCGTTTTGAAATGTTCCATTCTCTGTTCCAGGACGGTTCCGTGTGCTCGGCCGACGTTCTGATGTTCTGCACCGGCTACAACTTCAGTTTCCCCTTCCTGGATGGGGCTCAGCTGGGTTTGGACATCGAGGACCATCTGGTGTCGCCGCTGTACCGCTTCATGATGCCGCCGGCCTTCCCCTCCTTCTTCTTCATCGGCATGTACAAGCTCATCTGCCCCTTCCCCCACTTCAACTGTCAGGTGAGCGAGGGGTCAAGAGACCAAACAGAGGACTCGCCTCCTCTTCTTTGCGCTGATCTGTAACACCAACCAACTGCATGTCCTCTCTCCACGTAATCAAAAACCTCGTCCGACTCCACCCACTCCACCCTGTCTGCACTCTTTCTTCACCTCTTTTCCCACAGTCCCTCTTCTAGTAATTAGGCAGGTACTGTCATCGCAGGCAGCAAGGGTATATCCCCCCGAAAAAAGAACCCTCAATCCCCTGCGTTGTACAAGCAATCCCCCTGATTGAACTCTGCAAGTTAAATGTGAAGTTATGCTCAAAAATCTGTGGTGTTTTTTTTGTAACAAAGAGAGTTCCCCCTAGTGAGGCGGTGCGTTGGATCCCCCTCAGTCGATTCAAACGCCCCAAATCCGGACTTAATCGGACCAACAGTTGAGAAATTATGGACAGAAAACTTTGGAGATAAATATTCTCTTAGTGTCGGAAATATGAATCTGACGTTTCCCGATATCAATCCAGTTCTTCCTCGCCCTCGGGTCTTTAAGGATATGACGCTTGAAAGTAACCCATGAAGTAGTTTTTGGGTTATCACTATCAACGCGAAGGATCCGCGGCCGCCGTGGCTCTCTGGGGATATAATTGAATGATAAAGTTTTAAGTTGGCCTGAGTGACGCTGACGGATCGTTAGTGACGGATCGTTACTGACGGATCGTTACTGAGGGATCGTTACAGACGGATCGTTAGTGACGGATCGTTACTGACGGATCGTTACTGACAGGTCGTTACAGACGGATTATTACTGACGGATCGTTACAGACGGATCGTTACTGACGGATCGTTACTGAGGGATCGTTACTGACAGATCGTTACTGACAGGTCGTTACTGACGGATCGTTACTGACGGATCGTTACTGACGGATCGTTAGTAAGGTTTTCATTTTCTTAAGTCCTCTCTCATGTCTTCAGGCCCAGTTCGCTCTGGCCGTGCTGGACGGTTCTGTCAACTTACCGTCTATGGCCCAGATGGAGGATGAGGTCCGGCAGCAGCAGCGGGAAATGGTGGAAAATGGAGTTCAGCGGCGCCACCTAATGGTTATTGATAAGACTCAGTGGGAGTATTGCCAGACGCTGGCTCGCATCGCAGGCTTCACACCGCTGCCGCCGGCCATCCAGGGGCTGTACGAGGAGGTGTGGCGACAGCGAAGAATCGACCCGCAAAGCTACCGCAGGACCAACTACCGGCTGGCCAGCGCCACCGAGTGGGAGGAAGTCAACTGAGAGTCAAAACAGTCTCATAACAATCTGTCACAAAGCCGACCGACTCATCAGAGGTGCTGATTCACCTCCACGCATATTTATAAATCAGTGTCCTGTCTTCAGTCAAGAATCACACGACCGACTGTGTAGTTTGTGTGTAGTTTCTCTTTCTCTGAGGTTTTTAGAAAGGCTTTTGAAACTACAAACAAAAATGAACGTAAAGAGAAACTGCCAGAAACTGAAAAGCACAGGGGAAAAAACAAACTGAAACTGGAGCGAAGGAGGAAGAGGTAGGAATCCATACTGATGAGAAGAAACAAGAAGTGAAGCTGAATTTATTAGCATTGTTAGCTTCTCCAAGGATGTCTGCGGTATTTCAGGGACATGTCTAATTAGCAAGCATGCTAATTAGCATGCTAACACGTTCACAGCGCCCATTATGGTGATGTTTATCGAGTGATTTCTTTTAGGATGTTAAAATAAAGTATTGTTATTCAACACGTGATCGTGAGACTCTAAGAACAAAAGAACTTCTCTCTCCTCAAACTTTATCCACATAGCACTTTTAAAAACAACCAAAGTGCTTCACAAGATAAAAAAGATAAATAAGGAAACAGGAAGATAGAATAATAGTAATAGTAAAACCTGTTGGGATAATAATGTTCTCACCTGGAAGGAAAGACCAAAGAGGAAACTTTGGAGGGAAATGTTGTCTGTCTGAATGTATTTACTAGTTTTACCGTATTTTCTCTTAATATTCTGTGTGACGAGGTGTCGGTATGCGCTCATGAAGGCAACTGACGAATAAAGAGTTAATCCTGGATGGACCCAGAATTCACTGGAAGTATTTAATATTTCATCTCTACCCCCCCCGGTTGAGCCGGAGAGGATTAGGTGACGTCAGCGGTTAAGTTGATCAATTTTATCCGAATAAACTTGATGCACAGCAGATAGATTCATCATTATATTCTCACTTTGTTTTTCAAACACAGTTATGATATCAGTCACTGGTTGTTGTTTTTTTTTCAGTAGCCTTAATATTAAAATATTGGACCGATGTTGAAGAAGTTTCCGACGTCTGATGACGTCTAAGGTGTGAGATGTTTTAGATGGATGGTTTCAGAATGTCATTCAGATCAATCATGGAATAAAAGAACCTTCAATCCGGGTCTTCTCCTCTCACGACGCCAGTTCTAAACGTGACGCGTGATAAATGGAGGCTTCACGCGGCCTCAGGCTCAGAAGGAGGAGGAGTTGAGAGCAAACTCGGGCTTCCTTGATCAGCAGAACCAGACGTCATGTTGTGCAGCAACTGACCACCAGGGGCAGCATATAGATAGAAAGTAGAATGGGGACCAAGACAGAACCCTGAGGCACATCACGAGTAAGTGGGGCCGTCTCGTACGAATAAATGGCCCAGGTGGACAGAGAACCTCCTCTTTGTCCACTTGGACTGAACCCACCTCAGTGCTGCACCTTTAATTCCTACACAATTTCACAAAAGCAATGGACAGTAAAAATCGGATCGTTAAAAACTCTTCAGAGAGTTTCGGTTCTGTGTCCATGTTTAAAAGCAGACTGCAACTTTTCACATGCTTAATTCAAAACATCTGAGTGAGTCACTTTCTCCAGAACTTTAGACAACAAGGGTCCAGATTTTTCTCTCCTCAATATTTTAGGAATATTTTTTTCAGTATCTGGCCTGATGACGGGAATGTTGCTTAGAAAGAAAAAGCAGATCCGTTCTTTCCTCAAAAGTGCAGACGGATCAGCAGAGTAGGAGGCCCGGCAGCGATCGCACAGCTGATTAGTCATTGCTGGTGGCGACCGGATTCACACGTTAACCATGAACGAGGCTGAGGAACACTGAAAGCTGACGTCAACAGACTTTAATCCGCAACATGTCAGAAATGTGACGTCTGACAAAACGGGCTGACCTGAGCTGAAGAACAACAATAACAGAAAGATGCAGAATGTCACTGTTTGGAGGAAAAGGCATTCAGACGCCTGTAGTATGACATTTAAAGGGCGATTCCGTCCAAACACTCATTAACGACGTGTTCCGGGACGGACTGTGTTCTTTTTTCCCGTGTCAGTGCAGACAGTGCAGTCAGCACTCCTACTCCACAGTCGTTTGGATCAAAGGGTCAGGGGTCAACTTCATACTTTCTGACAAGTGACGGCGTGTGATCACTTTAAAATCAGCGTCATTTGCCTTTAATCCTCTCAGATGACACCCGTTTCCTGTGGACGGAAGGGAACCTTGAATCCATGCGTTTCCTGCAGAGCCTTGTGTTATTATTATTATTTCCTAATAATAACTATCGTACGTGTTTATATAACCCAGTAGGAAATATCAGTGTTCTTATTCTTTGATCAGATAAATGCTTTTTAAACGTAAAACAATTCTACTTGAAGTGCTTATAAGTCTGTGTTTTAGAAAACACACGTCAAGTATTAATTGTGTATATTATTAAGTGCATTTTCTTTTTTAAATCTACATTTTACATTTCACAGTTGAAATCAAGAAGCTTAAATATCACAAAAACCTTGTTTTACTTGGCTGAAGAAGAAAAGGTTGTACTTGAGACTGATGCATGAAACAAACTGCAAAGTCATGTTTCCTTATTTCTTACAACAAGTTTTTCCAGCGCTGGAGCTGAGTTGATGACATCATCAACCATAAATGGGCTTCTAATAATCAAATATCAGTAGTGGTTGACACGTGTGGCGGTTGACCTTTTCTTTTGCATATTTTCTTCTAAAGTTTGCTCTACATTTTTGATGCAGTACCAGAAACTAGTCAGCAGGTCCCGGTTTACCCGCAGGATCCTGTCCCGCCAGTTTGAAGTCTTTAAAAAGAGACTTTCTAGACGATAACTCTTGAAGACTTGGACTCATTTTCTATGTGCATCTCCCTTTCAACCTTCTCGACCACCTCCCGGTCGTCCTCGCCCACGCCGTCTTTTTTCAGGATCTTCAGTGGCCACCAGAGGGAGCCGTTCCGACGGTCTCTGTGAACGGGTAGTTCTGCTGGCCAGCAGCAGGGGGCGCCTTTATCGCTTGTCAGGAAGTAGAGGAGGGCGTTTAGCCAAGCGTTGCAGGAGGCCAGAGGCCGGGTCACCTTGTAACAGATGGAGACGGTCTTCATCAGTGCACAGCCGCCGAGCTGGCCCCGCCTCAGGAGCAGGAACAGCGTCCGGGTCACGTGAAAAGGCAGGAAACAGAGTGCAAACAACAGCGTGATAGTTAAGATAGTTTTTATAGATTTCCGTCGTCGCCGGATATAGTGGGAGTACTGTGACCCGGAGATGGAGACTGAAGTTCTCTCACGTTCTACTTCTGTTGCACCGTCTCCCACCGGACCGTCCTCGCCGCCCTCTACCGAACTACGTGGGGACCGCAGTGTCTGGAATATCGTCCTGACCACCTGAGAGTAGCACCAGGCGATTATGACAAAGGGCACGAAGAAGCCCAACAGGTGGAGGACGATGCCGTAAGGAACATAGTCAGCAAATTCCTTATCGATGGCGTCGTCCCAGCAGTTCATGTAACCGTCCAGGTCCTCCAGCTGAGATCCAGTACTGTTATCGCCGCTCCTTGTCCCTCCAGGCTCGACAGCAGCGCCGCCCCCTCGCCGGACGTATCCTGTCTGAGCGAACCTGAAGATGGGGCAGGTGAGGATGAAGACCACGACCCACACCAACGCACACGTCGCCTTCACCACCCGTTTGCTCTCCAGAGTGATGGTCCTCATCGGATGGCAGATCCCCAGATACCTGCGGACGGACGACCTGGGTCAGTTTAAATCCAACGCAGTAATCTCATTCCAGCATAGTTTTAAAAACACAACAACTATAAATTCAGGTAGGAGGAGCCAAAAATGTAGAACAAACAAAATTCCAGTGCCAAGGGACTAAACCCAGTTACATCAATTTAGTTTGGCCTCGTCGTTACAACATACAAGCTAACGTTTCGGACTAGTGGGCCTTCATCAGAACACAAAAGTTGACTGGAGATCCGTCAGTTTATAGGGTGGTACCGTCTGAGGTGACAAAAGAGTTCTATGAGCCTGACCTTCTCTTCCACCAAGTTTCATGAAAACACACGCATAACTTAAAAGCTAGTCGGACGCTATCGTCCCTGAGGGTTTATCCCAGAAAAGCCCCCAATGCCCTGCGTTGTACAAGTAATCCCCCTGATTGAACTCCCAAAGTAAATGTGAGGTTTGTCCACAGTTTTTTCTACACCGCAGCGACTGCTGTCAGAGTAAAGATCGAAGCTACTGTCTGACCTTTGACACAGATGGACTTCACGTGAACAGGTAGGCGGTGGCTCCTACATATCCAATAATACTTATCATCTCAACTCTGATGTTGGCCTCAGCCTTTTCAGCATCAGGACTCAATCATGGGTTAGCATGATGCTATTTATGCAGCCATCAAACACATTAATATGATCAGGTTAAAAAGGCCAAAGGAGACAGCGCACGTTTTTGATTCATAATATCCACTGGCTAGTTTGCTTCATAATTGTTGAATATAGTTTTGACTGAGATTTAATGTAGATCCAGACTCGCTGATTAAATATGTGAAAAAAAAAAATTTTTCTTTCGTGTCTGAGAAGTTAAGAATCTTTTCTTTCAAAAATGATGCAATGCTCTAAATTACATTTTTTAGTTTGCACATTTAAAAATCTTGAATTGAAACTGTGGAAGTAGTTCAGTTAAAAACGCTAACGTTGCAGTTCCATGACGTTCTGCTGGAGAGGGAAACCTTTGATCTGTGTGACCTTTGACTGGACTTCCTCTGATGACATCATCAGTGTGTTTTCTTCTTCTGCTTTTGCACAAACTAGATAATTTAATCATTATATCTCAGAGTTGGTCTAGAGCAGGTCCAGACTCTGTAGCATGTCTAACCAGGGTCGGACCGCGGTGGCAGAGGGTCAAGAGGGGAACCCAAGACATCCCTCTCCCCAGCAATGCTCTCCACCACAGAACATCATCTGTGGTAACTTCATGTCACACATGGCTGGTGTGGTTTGAAGTCCCCTACCTGTGCACAGAGATGCAGGTGAGGAAGAAAATGGAGCAGTAGAGGTTGAAGTAGAAGAGGAAGCGGACCAGCCGGCACATGAAGTCCCCAAACACCCAGCGGTCCCTCAGCACGTAGCTCGCCACCAGGAAGGGCAGCGACAGGCCGTACATCAGGTCGGTGGTGGCCAGGTTCATCATGTAGATCAGCGAAGTGTTCCATCGGCGGCTGCTTCCGGAGCAGCAGCCTCCTTGGTGGCGACAGGAGCGCAGCAGCACCACCGAGTTCAGGCTGAGGCTGAAGAGGAAGGTGAGCGAGTAGCAGACGGGCAGGAAGACGTACTTGTAGGACTCATCGATGCTGCAGGACGACGGAGGTAGGAATGACGTGGAGGTGCCAGAGGTGTTGGGATGAACGCTCGGCCCCGACAAACCAGAGAGTGGAGAGATGCTGGAGGCTTGGCTCAATCCCATGACGACGGCGTCTTCTGGCAGAGGTGGAAACGGAAAGGTTGAAATCCCTCTTCACCGAGTCAAGTCTTATCAGTCACTGAGGCTTCCATCATTTTCCCTTCTATCTGTCTATCGACCCATCTGTCTGTCTGTCTGTCTGTCTGTCTGTCTGTCTGTCTGTCTGTCTGTCTATCTATCTATCTATCTATCTATCTATCTATCTATCTGTCTGTCTGTCTGTGTGTCTCTCTGTCTGTCTGTCTGTCTGTCTGTCTAATCTCTGGTTCTGGCAGCAGACTGATCCATTTCTCTGGCAGGTAGCAGGAGTTTCTGCAACAAAGAGGGTAAAAAAACAAAAAGCAGACATCAAAGTCATTAGTTTGGAAAAGCTTGTTCAGAATGTACTGACGCGGTTTCGCTGATGGAGACGGCGTTTCGCTCAATTACTTTCTCAATAATTAACCAAACGTTCCGGAAACCACTCTCCATTCCTGTAGGCCCCCAGGTGGACGGTGTGTTCTAGTTCCTGAGACGTTTGGGTCAGGGTTTAAATTCAAGCGCATGTTTTGGAAAAACAGTGTCAACAAGCATGAAATACCCAGGATCCCCCGCAGCGGAAACGCTTCATTGAAAGGAGACAAAAACACGTGGATGAAGTTGTGCTGAATACTGGGATAAATTTAACAGCCAACATTTTAAAGATTCTTTAAAGTCCTAAGAAATCAAAAGACAACTCTTGAACAGACGAGAGACGTACGTAGAGTTAAACCTCCTCTAGGACTAATTCATTATGGCCCAAACACCTTTTGGAGATTAAGCTCCCCCTCGTGGAGGAGATATGTAACTGATCTTTCTCAAAATAAATCCAGTTCTTCCTCGCACTAAGGTCTATCCCGGTAAAAAATTTGAAAATGATCCATGAAACCGATTTTGAGTTATCACGTTAACATTAAGGCTCTGCAGACGCAACGTGACGATTCCAAAATATCCCCAACTTTCTGGGCTTTTTGTTTTTTTTTACAACTAAATTATTCATTCATTCATAATTCTACTGAGCAAGCAGTCACAGTCTGACACTGAAAGACTTAATGTTCTTAATACTTCAGTTGAGGTTAGGACATGGATACTTCCTGCTAATTAGCTAATGCCAGCATGCTAACACCATAAAGTTAGTCAACTTGGGGTGTATGGACAGGTAAGACCTAAAATCCTTGATCTCAGTGTCAGTAACATTGTACCTGTAACTATGTGTGAGTAATCTGACTAAACACTATAATTACCCATATTTCTTCAGACCAACATAGCCGCCATGTGAATATAGTCTTCAGTCCTTCAAACTATTTACAACCAACTCCAAGTTCCCCTCAAACTACTTCCTTCTGCCAGGAGGCTGAACCTTCAGGGAAGGAAAAAATAGTCTGTTTTGGATGTAGACACCTCCTTTGGAAGTGATAGTGTCCCTAAAAAAAAGCCTGTACGGAACTGTAAACCTGGAATCCAGGAAGAACTTCCAGACAAAACCACCACACTGCGTCAAAACGCTGCTGCAGCGCCTGTTTTGTTCTGAATGTCACATTTCTTTTATTTCATCCAGAGCCTCTATCAGATTTCAACCTACAGCAGATTCTATATTATTAGCAACGTTTGGGAAAATAAAAGTCTGTACCCATAATCTACAATTCCAATTATTGGCAAAAATCTCACCTTTTTTTCAAGTGGGGTATAAATGTGAGGTGACTCAGGCCTAATTCTCTCTGACGTTTTTCACAATGTTAAAGACCAGAGAAAACAGCAATGAGGAGCAAAATAAAGTTGTAGAGCTGCAATAATCTGGCGACAGAGATAAGAAAATCTCTCAACAGTTCAAAATGTCAGTTTAAGCAGTTCGAACAATAATGAAGACGTTTACAGAGACTGGAGATGTAAAAAAAATAATATATATATACGCCTGGAAGAAGACATGTCGGCAAACCGACCCCACACACTCTGAGGAGGACGGTTCAACTGAGTCTTCGAAAGACTCTCCAAGGATTACAGCTAGAGAGGTCAGAGGTCAGTTTAATCTTGGGGTCAAAAAGTCTCCCTAACCACCATCAGATGGCGCCGACACCAACACCAGCTGTTTGGGAGGGTAGGAAGAAAAAAGCCTCCCCTGTCATCGACACGCAAGCTAAAGCTCCTACAGTTTGAAAAACACCACTGGGATTTCCAGAGGAACAAGGTCAAAGGTCAGATGTGACCAAAGTAGAGCTTTTTGGAAAACAAACATCTAAGAAGGGAGTGACGTAGCAAGAAAGGAAGCCACGGAGAACAGCCCTCATACCCGCTGTGAAGTCTGGTGGTGGATCTCTGATGCTGTGGGGCTGTTTTTCTTCCAAAGGTCATGGACATCTTTAAAAGACATGGTTCTGTGGACTCCATCAAGTACCGGCAGATACTGGATGGGAACCTTAAAGTGGGCCGTGATTGGACATTCCAGCAGGAAAGAGATCTTAAGCTCCTCCCAGCATCCACCTGAGAATGTTTCTGAGATTACAAAAAAAGACTCTGTCATGGCTATCACAGTCACCTGACCTGAACCCCACATTTATGGGATGGGCTACAGAGGAGAATAATCGAACATGGACCTCAGAACCTGAAGGAGTTTGAGTATTTTTGAGTATTTCTTCTCTATATATTCTTAGACGTCAGGACACACAAATATTTGTTCTCATTTAAAAAAAAATGATGTTTCTTGAATTAATAGTTACATTTTTGTGAATAATCTGAATTAAATTTCAAGGGTAAAGATAATAAAGATATTTTTTGCATCTGTTCTTTTTCTTTCTTTTTCTCAAAGGTTCCCTTTCTCCAGTCTGCATAGACGTTTGTGCAACAACGTAAAAATAAAAGACGATTTAACATCACGGGACGAAATCTGTGCTGAATTAATTTCTGTGCTGATCCCCACAGAAGCGTTCAGTAATAATGTTGCGGTCGCCTTCAGCTGGATGACCTCATGCTGCAGTCCTTTCATTTCTGCTGAAAAAAGGTGAAAAATGGACATTTCTTTCTCACATAACTCTCATGATGGCGTGTCGGACTATCCGGTCCAAACTGAAGTCCAAAACTGTTCGGTTTACTGACTATCAGGTAACAGTGAAGAGGGAGAAAAGTGGAATGTCTGCTCTTAAAAGTATCAAAGATTACTCAAGTCATAAACATTCTTTTCCATAAAATGACTTATTAGTTCCTTCTTCGTTTTTTTTTTATTCGCAAAGATTGGAATAAGATTTAATTAAATGTAGCGGCTGCTTCTGGCCAATCAGCTGGCAGAATTTCACCTTCAGAACCCGAAAGTGAGTGATGTGGATCGGAGGGAGTTTGGTCCTACCTTCTGCCGTCCTCCTCGTCCCGGTTCTTCTCCTGCTCTGGTCTCAGAAGTGTCTTTTCGGGGCTGAAGGGTCTCTCGGGGGTTTCCGTCCTGACCTTCAGCTCCTCAGTAAATAATTGAACAGCATTCATTCAGTCAGAACTGCAGGAATGAAACCCAATCCAGGGACTGCAGAGGAGGAGGAGGCGTTCACAGTCGCCGGCTTTTAATAGGACACACCAGCTCTTCGTGAAAACTACAATTCAAAAATGAAAGAAAAAATATACATGGATGTTGAAGAGTTGTAGGAGTTGCTCTGAGATTATATTTGAACTCCTTTGCTGCTAAATATTTGCATATCAGCATTTTATTCATGTGCAATTTACTCAATGCTCCAATAATGACTTTTCTGCGTCTTTAAGTTGTAAAGTATAGAAATATTGAATAAGATATTGAGTTGATTTGATGTTGTTGAATGCTAGCTGGCTAATGCTTATATGCTATGCCATCGCTAGTATGTTTTTCCAATATGCTAAGCTAGTACGGTATTGTATGCTATTCTATTCTTATATGCAATGTTTCTGCTTATTTACTATGCAAAGTCTAACAAGATATGCTAATGCAACAATTTTTATGCTAATACTTGTAAGCCAATATGTGCAGCTAGTATGCAATGCTAATCCAAATATGCTATGCTAATGCTAGTATACTGTGCCAATATGCTAAGCGAGAATGCCATCCTATGCTACTGTGCTAAGCCTATATGCAATGCCAATTCTAGTAAACTATGCTAATGCTAGTATGCTATGCTAATGCTTGTCTCCAATGCCAATCTCCTAAGGTAGTATGCAATGTTAATGCTAATTTGCTATGACAAACTGGTATGCCATGCTACTCTAATGCTATACTAATACTAATTTGCGATACTAAGCTAGTTTGCTATGCTACTGCTAGCCTGCTATGATAATGCAAATGAACTCTACTCATGCAGATACGCTACAATAGCATGCTATTCTAATGTCAGTTTTTACTCCCTCAGTAGTGAAAGTTTGTTTTTTTGAGATTCACATTTGAAATCTGTCCACAGAAATGTGAGCTGAGAAAGATCAAAGTGGCGCAGTAGTTCATGATGGTCGCTCTTCACCATGAATTCATCTTTTGGAAGAGTTAGCTTTATTCTGAAACACCTTCATCGCTGCTCTCTGGATGAAAAAGAGAAATAAAGCTTCTCTTGTTTTAAAGGTATCGCTCACCTTTTTCTTCTAGAGAAGCTGCTGGAGATTTTATTCTCTCACCATCAGCTGTTCCTCACCTGGACTCTTATGGACTAAATGATCCTCTTCCTCCTCTTCCTCAGGCACTGATCCTTTTGCTCCGCTCGCTCCATCATCAACATCATCAGCGGCGGTTCATTCGGTAAATACTGAGTTTGTCCTCCTGACCGTCAACACACAGCCAGAGCTTCACATACGGCGGCTGAATGGACCTTAAACACGGCAACAGAATGGAGGCCCAACAGCACGCAGGCAGCAGAGGCATGAATAAATACAGTAAAGGTTACGACATTGAATAACTCTGACATTTATTAACAAAGAGTCCCCTGGAGATCACATCCGCCCCCTTTAGCAGGTCCTCCAGGTCTGAGAGGAGAACTATTACTAAATATTTAAGAATCCTCTTAAATACTTTTTTTCTTGGAGATCCTTTACCTGATCTAAGTGTCCCCCTTAAATGTCTTGACCAGTGGGTCTCATGGGTCAAGTGGCACACATTCCTTAAATGTAATTTAAAAAAATTACCTTTTTTAATATTTAGTTTTCTTCTTTATGAATTTTATAACATTTAAATTCATTTTTAAATATTTATTTTATTTTATTATTTTCTTCATTTTAGTTGATTTATATTTTTTCTTTTTTTAAATTCATTGTACACACATTTTCAAATTTTTACCCTCCCAGACCTTAGTGCGAGGAAGAAGTGGATTGATTTTGAGAAAGGCTTTGTCTCTGAAAAGTTTTCAGGCCATAATTTCTCCAACTTTGGTCCAATTCAGTCCAAATGTGTTTGCAATGAATCAACTGGAGGAGATCTTTACTGTATTAATCCTCTTTTACTTGAATAGTTCATATTTTACTCAGTAGGGGGAGATTTTTTTATGAATATTTGAGGAGTTAAATCAGGGGGGATTACTTATACAACGCCGGAGATTGGGGCCTTTAAACCCACGTGAAAACGTTCCCACGATAAAATAGTCATTATTATTTTTGTTAAATAATAAAGCCGAGGCCAAAACATGCAGCCGATCATCAGAATATATTACAGAATGAATCCTTACATTTATAAATACATTTGGAGTTAATTTTATTTACATTCTCAAATACAACACCTCTTAAAAGTCACTTCAGTCAACGCCAGAACCAGAAGACTCACGGAATATTACAAATCTGTACTTCCTCTTACTGCGTCTTCACAGGACGTAGTACTTGAACTGCTTCAATGCTCTAAATACTCCATTACAGCGTGACTTTCAATATTTATATTTGTTTTTAAGAGCAACAAAGTCAAATTTTACACACTGGCTTTTTTTCTTCTTTTTTTTTTTTGCAGTGTCAGCATGAATTGTTTTTCTAAGACTCGGAGGGGTGATTTATATTAAAAAAAACAAAAACAAATTTTATGTTTTCCAAGTTTTTTAAGTCAAATTTAAACTACTGCAGACAGAACAACCTTAAAACACAACACAACCACAAACGGAGTGACATTTAGGTGATGCCATAAACACTCACACGCACTTAACATACTTAAAATGAATAAAGAATATTTCCTCATCACTCTGTGTTATTAAGTGCATTAATCCTTTTTTTGTTTTGTATTTCGTAGCAGTAAACATTTCTGTAATCACCGACCGTACCTGAAGTGTTTAGCATGGGTTTAAAACGACATTTATTTCTTGTTTTATGCATTCAGTCAATACAACACAACAAACTAACTTTTTCTGACTTTAATATCACGTCTCCATGCTTCATATCAAACATCAGCTGTTAACTTTACTCCACCCAAAGAGGTGGTGTTTCCATCGCTGTCGGTTGATTTGGTGGAAGGACGGAATCGGTCGTTGGTGGAGCTTTGGACTCTGAGCGCCATCCCGGTGGTGTTTTTTTTTTTTTATTCAATATGGGTTCTAGTGGAAATGTGCTGAGTCATGACACAATTACTCAGCAATTTTGGTGAAATTATACTTTTTCTTTTTAATAGTAAAAATAAGAACATAACGCTTTTCTTGTTTTTCTACACCCGCTGTAATAGTTTCATGTTCCCTCATTATGTAAGTAATATTTAAGTAAACACAGTAAAATATAAATAAGTTAGAATCCCTCATTTGCATACGAATGAATAGATTTACACGAGCAGTCCAGCAAACTTCTTTTTCTCTCTCTCCTGTGGAGTTGCAGGAAGCGAGGGAAGAAGAAAGTAGCCCAATATTAACTTCTCTAGTTTGGGTTGAGCTTCTACGCTTTTATGTCCTCGCCAAGGGAAAAAGAAAAAAAAATCAGATTTATTAAAAATAATTAAATGATACGTTTTTGTATTTCATGAAAAACAGTCCGTTTTAATTACATTAGCTCAACCTTTTGGTAAAACATGTTATTAGAAAACTATTTTGACCCTTTTTAGACTTAAATTATAAATTTAAATTATGTTGTTTACTAAGTCCTACATGCTTTATTTTTGCCAAAAGAAAAATCTTACTTATTGAAGATTAGTCATTGTTAACGCCTCCTCCTCAGTGGCCCCTTTGACTTTTGGTGTGTTCCAGGGTTGCGTCCTTGGCCCCTTACTCTTGCCACTGGGTCGTATTATAAACAGGATCAGTTACAATTTTCCCTCAAAATGGGCTCAACCAATCAGCTGAGCTGGACATCAAAGGCTCGAAGAGAAATGTGAATGATATGTATAAAATTGGTTTTCACAAACGTGTAATTAAGTTTGTTTGTCCCCAAATCTGACAAACAGATTTTGTCAGATTTGGGGACAAACAAATCTGACAAAATTTGTTTGTCCCCAAATTTGGGGACAAATTTCACGTTTTCATGCGTGAACCAGCTGCGTGAACCAGCAGCTGGTTCACGCATGAAAACTACAGGTCCTCCTACCTGAGAAAAATAACTAATGTTTAATATCAAAAGAGAAGGATATTAAAAACTGACCAATACATTATGGTATGAATCCTAATTTTTATCCTGTCTTGTAAAGTATTTGTGACTAAATAAGCTACAATTAAAGCTTTTAGTTCAGAGAAGAACATTAATCTTTATTATTTCATAAGTTTGACACTTTATCAGGCCTGGTCTGTGTCTGATCGATACCTGTGACTGTCTGTTTCAGACATTGGTCAGATAAGTTCATAGAAATAAAACGTCACTGACATGATGGTTGGAAAAAGAGGTTTTTGAGGCGTTTTCAGTCCCACATCCTCACTGCTGTCTTCAAAGACTAGATTATTTATCAGTTATTGTTTTGTCAGTGTCAAATATTTCACAAACTGTGTAAAATGAATGTGATTTAAACTTTGATTTGAGCTCAGCTTTCTGGGGCCATCTATTTATCCGTTCAGCCGCTTTTCCTTATCCCGTATCGGGTCCAACAAAACAGAAGTATTCCCGACGTTTCTCTCTCAAGCAGCATTTTCAGCTCATCCTCTGAATTCCCAGGGTGCCGCCAATCCAGATGAGATAAATATATCTCTTCAACATCTCTAGGTATACCTCGGGTTCCTTTCGTCTTTCACTCTTGGCCAAATCTGTCTGACACGATGCCTGAATGACAGCTTAGATCCCGCCCACCAGGCTGTCCATCAAATACTCTGCTGTATCCAATGGTAATAAATACCTCGGCTCTGTGTCCCGATAAGGTCCAAACAACTGAAGACGCACCTTCTTATGGTCCATGCTGACCGCCCCATTTTCTCACCTGAAGTTTTCCAATGTATGCTGGCGTGTCATTTCTCTCATTTGACAAACCGTGACCACTTCCACGTCCCCTCGGGCCTCTTCTATCATTTTCCGGATCCAATTCAACTGAAAGCAGAAACCGGTTCCTGAGTAGATACCAGGTAGGCCAAAGAACTCACACACCTGGATTAAATGGTTATACATTGAATCCAAAATCTGCGTCTTTGTTTTCGATGTCTTTTGTAGCCAACGCAAGTCCAACGTTCTCTTCAGCGGCCAGAAGCTGATGGATCTGGATTTGGCTTCCAGATCTTTGCTCCTTAGTTCGGCCTTTGAGGTTCTTATCATTCATTTCAGCTCCATGTCTTGAACCGACTCCTTGATTGGACTTTCTTAGAAAGTCTCTCTGTGTCGTAATGTTTGTTAGATTCATCGAGTTCATCAAATGACGTCATTCTCAGAAGTCAGAGCGGCGACGAACAACTTTTGTGGGTTTTAAGAGATTCAGTTCCCTTTTATACTCCAGAATTATTGGTGCCCTTTAATAAAAAAAAAAACAGTAGAAAGAGATGCAAAAAAATGTATTTAATGTCTCTACCTATGATCTTTGATTCAGATTATTCACAAAAATCTGACCTCTAATTCAAGTAATAATATATATATTTTTAAAACATTACATTTAAGTTTCCTAGAAGAGGCTTTTAGGTTTTTATCAAATATCTGCTGGTATTTGATGGAGTGAATGAATCCATGTCTTTTAACAAGATGTCCAGGACCTTTGGAAAAAAAACAGCCCCACAAAATCAGAGGTCCACCACCAGACTTCACACTGGGTATGAGGGGCTTTTCTATATAGCTTTCTTTTTTGCTATGCCACACCCACCTTTGATGTTTTTTTTTGCCAAAAAGCTCTTCTTAAAAACACTTACGCACTAGCATGTGTGATGATGACGGCAGAGGCTTTTTTCTCGCTGCCCTCCCAAACAGCTGGTGTTGGTTTAGGCGCCATCTGATGGTGGTTAGGGAGACTTTCTGTCCCCAAGATTCAACTGACCTCTCTACAATTCTCAAACTGTATTAAAATTAGATTTAAACTGGAGAGTCTTTTTCCAGTCCAACCATCCTCTTCCCAGTGTGTGGGGTCAGTTTGCAGACGAGTCCTCTTCCAGGCTGATTTTTAACATCATTATGGAGAAACATCAAAGATAATTAGCTCTGTTGCACCTCATATTTGTTTTATGTAAGGAAAGTAATGTTTATTTTAATTAAGTAACATGAGATAGAACCCAGATTTTTGTAAATAATTTGGAAGTAAATTTCATGGGCGTAGAACATAAAGACATTTTTTTGCATCTCTTTTCACAGTTTTTTTCTAATTATTCCACTTTGTTGTCCTGAATGCTGGCGATTCGTCAAATTCCATTAATTAGCAGGTCTGCTAGCTAGCTCTGGTCCCATGGTGGACAAATGGTCTCGTCATTTCTGAAGAACTTCCTGCGTGTGGTCCTGGTGTTAGGTCAGGTCCTGAACGTCCAGAAGCATGGCGTCCTGCCTCGTCCTCAGCTGGTCTCGGACCAGCAGGTGGCCCACCAGTTCAGAGCTCAGAGCTGGAAGACAAGAAACAAGACTGTTGGAAAGAGTTCGAACGATGAGGCGCTGCTATGGTTACCAGTCCACTACAACAACAACACAACCAGTTACACACTAAAGAACTACATTTTATTTTTTATTCCACCATATTCCGGTCAAAAAAATAAGCTTTCTAAGAGTCGGAACTAGGATTGAGAAGAGAACTAGGAACTACAACTCACTTCCAAATTATTATTGAAAACTTGAAAACTGTTTTTCTGTTTTTAGTTGTGAGGTTTCAAGGATCTCCGTTCTTTTCTCTCTGGCTGACGGCGGCAGAAGTTCTTGGGTCGCTGTTAGGAACAAATACGTTCTGTTTGTGAAGCTTTCATGAAACGTAAAGTACCGGATTCCCTGTAGTTAAGTTCAATGCAGCTACGCTGATCAGCCATAACATTAACACCATCAACCCTAATATTGTGTAGGAACCCTTTTTTTCATCAAAACAGCTCTGTGGTACACTGAGAGTTCTGCCACCTTTCCAGAACCAGTATTAACTTATCCAGCACATCCAACAGTGGTTCTTCTGTGGGATCGGACAAAACTGATGAGCCTTCATTCCCATCAAACATCAATGACGTTCGGCATGATGACCAATTCACAGTTATCGTTCCTTTGACTACTCTTGGTTCGTTCTATCAACCGCGGACCTGAAACACCCAACCGGACCTGCAGATCTGGAGACGCTCTGTCCCAGTCGTCTTTGATATGCATCAAACGTAACACCTTATTTTATTTATTTATTTATAGAAGGGACAGTGCATATTTATGAACATATACATGTAAATATGAAAGATTAGAGCCAGAGCTAATTTCCATCTTCAGCCCCTTGGCAGCCCAATGCCGGCCACTTCCTCTTCATGCTAACAGTATGAGAGATGAGATGAAGAAGTATAAAGTGTGGCTTCATTAAACAAAAGAGAAGGAAAAAAAATGCGGCTAAAATCCTTCAGTGTTCATGTCTGACGGTCTCCTTTTCTGTCATGCTGACTCAGCACTAAATCATAAATTCATGATTGAAAAGGTTAAGCAGTGGGAGAGAAGCTGCCGTCTAACTTGAGTGAGTCAGCTGCCGCTAACACCCCACCAGCACTGTCATAGTTATTTTAAATGTTTGACTTGAGGTCCTGACCCGAGGACCGGACGTTACTCTTGTTCTGTTGCCTGTCCACCAGCAGTCGTCACTGCTGCACCAGTTTCATCCCAGAAAGCACCGGTAAGCTCAAGTCCAGCACTTGAATTTTACCTCTGGAGGTCAGGGGATTCTCCATGTTTAATGGCTGTTACTTTTCTTCACCACACAATATATCAAAAAGTCCTCGACAGTTTTGGATTGAAGTTTGTATCCTGGGCTGAGGAAGTGATTGCGTCAACGGTCCAATGACAACATTGGACCGTAGACGCGGAAAAGAACGATGGATGATAGACGACAGTCAGTCACAGCAACGTAAACTTTTCTTTGTATTTCTGAACTGATTCTTGTTTATTTAACTACAGAATGAATAAACAACATTTTTGTTTCTGCCTGTAAAACATCTCACCAACGACTCATTTGAATGTTTTGCAGCAGGATTTCCCCTTTGGACCCCATCCAGGCTTTGTTGCGTATTCTAATTGTGATCCAGATTTCAATCTCTTGCGTATGAAAATATATATTTAAAATATAAGTTGATAGATCTGTGATTAATATTAAAATAACAGCATGTTTCTGAGCTCCTAAAACTCAGAAAGTTTAGTTTACTTTATCCCTGAAAATACCTCCCGCTTTAAATGGAAGGATCTACAGCACAAGCGATGGTGATGATGTCATATTTTTATATCCTGACTTTTGGGGATGTCATTGTGTGTCAACCTGTTAAGGTTATGTCACATACTGATGATATTGGATATTTATCCGGAATCTTATGTCAATCTACGTAATTTACCAAGAAATGATCTTAGTAACCGTGTGTGTGCGTGTGTCTGTGTGTGTGTGTGTGTGTGTGTGAGAGAGAGAATACCATGTACATCCTGTTGAAGTGATGCTCTCAAGCTGTTGAGCTGCTGCATTGAACACTCCTGCAGCTCCCAACGCTCCAGATGTTTCCGCTTGGCAACACAACTGCTGTCAGCCAGCTGCTACAACACACACACAAAAACACCGACACACACTATGTTGATAACATGTCTTTTTGTCTTCATTACTCTTTGCTTCTTAACCGCTTCATAAAGTCTTTCCCTCCTTCTTTTACCTCCTTCTCCTTCTGCTCAGCCAGCAGTTTGTCTCTCAGAGTCCTCAGAGCCGTGGCCACTTCCTGTTTAAGGCCAGCTGCATGGCAACCATTTCCACCCTTGCCCATGGAAACCTGATGGAGGTAGAAGGTCAGAGGTAAGATCACTGGAGAGGAAATGTTTCTGTTTCTTACGTCCGCCGAGGAAGGAAGTCATGTTTTCACTCCTGTTATTATGTCAGTCTGTTGGCAAGATTACAGTAAAAAATAATGGACAGATTTGCGTGAAATTTCACCCAGATGTGGGTTTTGAAATGTCCTACAGATTATTACATTTTGGAGAAGTGACATCACAATGTGGGAAGGCGCTCTCTTGAAACTGTGTCCATTATTAATGCCTTTGTTCCCTTTGGTGTTCCTTTAGGGGTGGAGCTGTGGGCTCGGTGGGCTGAACAGAGACGCTTCAGGACGTGTCGAACTCCCTTTAACTTATTAAACGGCATAAAGTCTGGTTATGACACACAAAAGGATTGTATTTGTTGACTTCAGTACTCTAAGGTGTGTTTTGGTTGAGACATGAATGAAACCAATCAGCGTGTCATCTCACTTCCTGTATGGATCCAGTTGTACCTGCAGCTGTTTACATTGCTATCTGATCGGCGCCACTCGTGTATTTGGTCCTGGTGGTGGATATCTGATGCTGTGGAGCTGTTTTTCTTCAAAAGGTCCTGGACATCTTGTTAAAAGACATGGTTCCATGGACTCCATCAAACCTATCCGGTATCCAGTATCTGCTGGATTGGTTTTCATCCAGCAGATACTGGATGAAAGTCTCTGTCAGTTACCTTAAAGTCAGCCCTGGTTGGACCTTCCAGCGGGAGAGTGATTTGAAGAACACCTCACAATCAACCGTGAAATGCAACCAACCCAAGAATGTTTCTGAGATTGCTGACCTGAACCCATCAGAACATCTGTGGCATGTACTACAGAGGAGAGTCCACAAGCGTGGACCTCAGAACCTGAAGGAGATGGGGAGTTTCTGTATGGTGGAACGGTCTCAGATCTTCATCATGTGTTCTCAAACCTCATCACAGACTACAGAAGGAGACTCTCAGCTGTTAGTTTGACAAAAAGGGGCGGAGCCAAACTATTACATGTAGAGTGAAAATAATGGTGGCACACAAGCTGTACTTGAATAAAAGGTTAGATTTTTGTGAATAATTTGAACTAAAGTTCTACAGGAATGTTCTGGTTGAGACACTCAAACATGAAATCACAAACAGGTGATGTAAGGATGGGAAACACCGAAACAGAGAGCGATTGTGACCTTTTCGTTACTTCCTTCGTCCTCGTCTTCACTGTCGCTGTTGTTGATGAAGCACAGCTGCAGGTTTCTTTGGTTGTGAAATCTGTAAACAGATAATCAAACATTCAGTTTCCTGCCTTCTGGGACATCAAAGCCTGTTCCACCAGAAGACAGAACCAGCCGAACTCTGTCTCTTCTGCCCGCTAACAGACAGTAAGTCACAAAATTCCAGCCCAAACTCCAGAACCAGCATATTCTCCTCGCAATATTTGCATCACACCTTCCAGGATTTTCCAAAGTCCTCCCAATCTTAACTGGAAAAACTGTAAAGAGAGGCAGTGGACGGAGCCATTCCAAGTCCATCTCACCAAGGAGACTACCGAGAATGTTGAGATGACTATGTGGGAGCTCGCCTCGGTATCCAACTCCCAACCAGGCGGACATCACGGGACCGATCCATGAACCGGCTCCTCCTCCTCTGCTTCAGCTTCCCACTGGAATATTTCTCTCAGCTGTTTTCCGGCCTCATTGGAGGATTCCAACTACTTTGGTCCACCGCCTCTTCAACTACTGGTAAATCCTAGTATGAGTACGGGAACGCAGCTGCCGGGAGGATGACGTATTCCTCCTGCCATGTGTGCAATCAGGCATCCCCAAAATACCCTTCCTCACACAAAACTATGACGAAGGATGTCCCTGTTGGTTATCCATGAAGGGCCGTCTGCAATCTGACCCCAGACTCCAACTCAGATACAGATATTTGTCGAAAGAGTCGGAGTTATATGGAATTATCGCCGCCCCTTCGTGTTAATGCAGTATCTCAAAGATCATTTCATGGATGGATTTTCAAAATGTATACCCACAAAGACCCTAGTGTGAGGAAGAACTGGATAGATTTTTGGGAAATGTTAGTTGCCCACTTCTGCCACTAGAGGGAGGGTTTATCTCAAAAACTTTTCGTGCCATCATTTCTCAACCCCGCATATGATTCATCTACAGGAGATCCATCTTGTTTCCATCAAATATTGCAGTAATAGTATTGTATTCAGTGAAGGGAGTTTCTTGAAAAACACTATTTTTCGGAATATTCATTTGAGGAGCTCAATCGGGGGTGATTGCTTGTACAACGCAGGGAATTGGGGTCTTTTCGGCGGGATACACCCTTACAGTCGGGGATGACGGCGTCGATTTTGATTTTGAGTAGGAGTCTATCCCAGGATTGAGTGAGTTCATGACTACAATTTGAGTTTGAGTGAACATTAAAAGTTGAAAGTGTGGGAATCTACTGGAAATCCAGACCTTGGTAATGAACTTGGACTACTCGGATATGTTGTTCTAGGACATTGTGATAAATGTGACACAAAAATGTGTCGGCCGTCGGCTACTCTGCTCAAATGATAAAAACATGACTCAGTTGTTGTGTTAATCTGAGGGAAGCTAGATGCTAATGACTCATAGCCAAGACGCCACCGTGAGTTTAGATACTGAGACATTCAGAGTGGAAACGACTTACATGACTTACATGCACATTTCTAAATTATGAGTAAAATGAGATGCAAAAAATGTCTTATATTGTCTAAACCCATGATCTTTTATTTATAATTATTTACAAAAAAATCTAATATCTGACTGAAGTGACAAAATTCTCCAGGAGTCTCCTTCTGTGGTCTGTGATGAGGTTTGAGAACACGTGGAGAAGATCTGACATCATTCCTCCATACAGAAACTCTCCAATTCCTTCAGGTTCTGAGGTCCAAGCTTGTGGACTCTACACTGAAGCACACCCCACAGATGTTCTGTTGGGTTGGGGTCAGGTGACTGGGATGATCACGGCTGAACCTTTATTCTGTGATCTCTGAACCATTCTTGGGTTGATGTTGAGGTGAACTTCAGATCATTGTCCTGCTGGAAGGTCCAACCACGGCCCACTTTAAGGTTCCTGACATGCTTTTAGGTTCTCCTCCAGTATCAGCTGGTATCTACTGGAGTCCATGGAACCATGTCTTTTAACAAGACATCCTTTCTTGCCACACCACATTCATCTTAGAGGTTTGTTGCCAAGAAACTACTTTGGTCTCATCTGACCTCTGACCTTTTTCCACTGAAAATCCCAGTGATGTTCGTCAAACTGTTCTGTTGAGAGATTCTCCTGCCTCCACTGCCAGATTTGTGCAGCTCTACAACATTTCTTTGCACATAATTGCTGTCTTCTCTGGTCTTTTTTATTTTGAAGAACGTTGAAGAAAAAAAAAAAGGCCTTTGTCACCTCATATTTATATTCTGGTAAAACAGGAATTCAATGTTCACCACTTCAGAGTTCCTCCTCCTCTAACAGTTGATCCAAATATAGGAAACCGGACTGGAAATGTGCTTCAGTTACATTTTAATCACAGGATTTAATATTGGTGCAAATAATTACATATAATAAATGTTTATTTTATAACTATATTGTAACCTGAGGTAGAGGTTGGATTATAAATGGAATTAAAGATCATGTCTATAGACCATTAAGACATTTTTTTAAGGGGTGCCAGTTTTTTCTGGCTGGGGTATAAAAAACGGAACATTCTGGTTTGTATAAGAACCAAACAAATCTTAACGACTGTGTGCGTCTGTGTTACCTCTGCGTCACTCGACACCTCCTGAAGTCTTCCTCCTCTTCCTCCCAAATGTTCCTCCAAACTCCCCCCTGACTCTCCTCAATCCTCACCCCCGTCTCCCTCTGCAAGAAGAAAGGAAGACCAGCATGATCTCAGCCACATCGTCTGACAACAGTTTTATTAAAAGGCCAAAAGAAGAGATCCTATAAAACTTTTACTTATTAATATATTATACATGTATCAATTATTAATATTATTATAAAACTATCCAACTCTAACCAATAAATCCAATGATGTCCTGTAAATAAAAGTTGTATCATGCTGCTAATGAAGTAATTCAGTTATGCATGAAAATAACGGCGGTCAAATTCACCACAAGTCACAGCAACTAAATAGAAAAAACCTGAATGGAAGCCCAGACGGGTCAGATCCGAGGTCGTCTGCTGAAGCAGGGAAGTAATAGATGTTGGCGAGTTTTCTGCAGCACAAGTCATGACTATGCCACCAGAGAATGCACAAATATTTAGAAATGATCCAAAGAGTATCTCTGCAATGCGAGAGTTGTTGAATACTCCTCTCATTCTAGCTCCTGTCGCAGCACGAGTTATAAACCGCGTTTGTTTGTCGTGTCTTATAGCCACGACAATCATGATGTCATCCCTTCAAGTATGACATCAGAGCCAGAGCAAAATAATACACAGAGGGCAAATAGCAGCGATGATTAGCAACTCACTGAGAGGAGTGAGTTCTCCAGATTTTAAGAGTAGAATCAACAGCAAAATATGTTCCAAACTCAGCATCCAACATTTCCCAGAATTCATCTGCAGCGACTGAATCGTTTGAACTCGTGCAGCTCAAGTGTTTTTCCATGTTTTTCTGAAGGTTGCACAATACTGGAAAAATAAATGGCGCAGGGATATTTTCTGTGTTATGTATATTGCAATATGAGGATATATCAGGAATTTTCACAAAATGATTTGATTAGATTTGCAAAGAATTATTTTTATCATCGAAAAAGTCAGGATATTATGGAATCATAATCGCAGCTTATGATCCGTCGTGTTAACGCGATAACTCGAAAACCGTTCCATCGATCATTTTCAAATGGCCATGAAACGGACCTCAATGCGAGGAAGAACAGGACTGATTTTGGCAAATGTCATTTCTATATTTCTGCTATAAGGGGGAGATTTATCTTCAAAAGTTTAGGACCCATAATTTCTCAATTTTTGGTCTGATTTAGTCTAAATTTGGTGCTAATTGATCAACTAGAGAAGTTTTTAGAAAAAACACTGTTTTTCGGAAACAACTCAAAAACTATTATACGGATTATTTTCAAATTGTATACCCACATAGACCTCAGTACGAGGTAGAACTGGATTGATTATAAGGAAAGGTCTGCTGTAAATTTCTGACACTAGAGGGAGCTTAATCTCCAAAAGTTACATTTTTAGATTAAATCCCAATTTTGTACATATGAATTGACCTTGAGACATTTGTTTACTATACCTCATTATTTACTCACTAGGAGGAGTTATTTTCATGAAATACACAGTGGACATAAATCTACTTTTATTTGAGGCGTTCAATCAGGGAGATTGGTGGCATAACGCAGGGGATTGGGGTTTTTCCAGGGTGTACCCTTGAGACAGCGTAGGTTGCCTAATTTTTCTTGAACTTCACCTGCTTGTCTCGAGCTGGGTTTGCGTGTTATTTGTATCTGAGCTGTTGAGAGCACTGACGGGGACAAGAAGGGTAAAGACGTGACTGTCCTCATAAAGAATGGGGTAAAACTCACCATAAAGATATAAAACTCATCTTACAGCTTTATGGTTTGGTGACAAGTTTGATTAATTAACACTTCAGACTATTCTACATACTACTGAACCCATGAGCCATGAGGTAGTGACACTGAGCCTCATGGGAAATGTAGTCTTTCGAGACATACTACCACTAGCAGCTAAGCTTTCTTGAAAAGCTGAACCTCAGCGCTTCAAAAAAATACCAACACTTTGATGTTCATGGCTGACCTTTGACCTTTCCCTCCTCTCCTGTTCCTGTTTCTCCAACTCAGCTATCCATTGACTCAAGTCCTCCCAGTGCATGATGGGAAGGTCAGGGTAGTCCACTGAGGTCCCTGCTGTGATGAGGTGAGGCTCCTTCTCTTCCTCCTCCTCCTCCTCCTTCTCCTCGGCCGTCTCTTTCTCTCCCTCCATCCTCCTCTCTGAAAACATCAAGTGTCACAGAATAAGCCGGGATTTTAAAGGAAACCTTTTCAACAGCAGCATAAAGTAGAAACAGAGAGCAGTCAGAGGGCGCACACCTCCACACCAACACCACCGTCACTACAACATGACCAGTCAGAACATAGTTTCCAGGCTATGTCGAAACAAAACCCTGAAACAAATGTTTTGGGCCTCTGAAAGAAGAAATGGATCAGCCGGTGGTGCATTCCATTTTGTCTACCAGCACACTATGTCGATGTCGCCATGACGACGTTGTTTCACTCTAATCTGCCTCACACAGTCTTCTTCTTCGGATCATCTGTCTCCATCTTGCCCTGTCACACCAACCAACTCTCTTTGGTCTTCCTCTTCTTCTCCTGCCTGGCAGCTCCATCTCCAGCATCCTTCTACCAGTAGATCCACTATCCCTCCTCTTCACGGGTCCAAACCATCTCAATCAGTCCTCCCTGACTTTGTGTCCAAGACATCTAAGCTGGGCCGTCTCTCTGATGTTCTCCATTCTAATCCTGTCATCCTTCATCCTCAACGTGCCTCCTGCCTACCTCTCGTTCACAGACAGGTATTCTGTCTCGCTGTGATTGACCTTCAATCCTCTTCTCTCCAGCGCATACCTCTACATCTCCAGGTTTCCTTCCACCTGCTCCCTGCTCTCACTACAGACCACAATGTCCTCCACCAACATAGTAATCGACTGAGACTCCTGCTTGACCTCATCTGTCAGCCTGTCCACCACCATAGCAAACAAGAAGGGGCTCAGAGACAATCCCTGATGCGGTCCGCTCCACCTTGAATCCATCTGCCACTCCTACTGCAAACCTCACTGCTGAAGAAGATGATCGTTTAAATTTTCTTAAAAGAAGACCACTATACGAATCCTCAACATAAGAAACTTAAGAAATTACCCCAAAAACAGCTAGCATAACAGTATGACCAAAATACTATTTCATTTAATTCTATTTTACATTATTGAGTTTTCATTGTTGGTTATAAGTAAAACTTGTTTCGATTTTGGCATTTTAGTTAAGTTTCATGGTCTATTATTGTTGTTAAGTGGATAGACTTTTATGCTGCAAGAATTCAAGAATTGTAGCAAAATCAGATTTTCCCATTGGCAGATGTTTTTTCTTACAACAAAACAAATTTAATTTATCAATGATTATTTGGCTTCTTTATTGTCTGAATGTTTTTACAGCGCAAACATACCTGAAAATTAAAACAAATGCATAATTTTCCAACTTTTCCAATATATTTTGCTGTGAAAGCAACAACTAATAACAAATTTAAAAAACTATAATTTTTAATTAAAAATTTTCCATTGAGATCAAATATTACCAAATAGGTTGATTTGGTTTATTAATGTACCTGATTTAAATGACTAATTACACAATGAGCATTCTTTTTATTTTCCATTTTTGTATTATAATTAAAATGATTAGTCTCTTGTGTGATGGAACCGGAAGAACTATGGCTTTTTAATTTAGTAGAAATGGATAGACCCAATTAAAAGAATATTCAACCAAGCGTCCTGCAATAAAAATGATATATTTAATTATTAGAATGAGGCATTAGTGCAAAGACGTTAATCTTGTGCACCTGTTCACAACATATAAAAATAATTAAATCATTTAACAAGAATTGATCAACCTAATTGAACTTAATGATGTAATCTGTCATGAGATCTTCTTAAAAATCAACATTTTATAAGCCTATAATTATATTGTTAATATCACTAACATGGAGCTAAGTAATATATCTAACACTAAAATAACGGTTTTAGTTTTAGTCAATGGTTTGATTCTAAACTTAATTTTTAACATGTATAATTAATAAGATTACAGTTAAAGAAGTAGAACTTGTTTAAAGTCCGACAGATCGGTAATAACATCCATTAAACTCTGTGTCTCCGGTGTGTGGGACAGAAACGTCCCGGCGGTTGTTTACCCAGCAGCGGGGAGACCTCGGAGGGTTTGAACCCACCTACCAGTCACATCCAGACGGCTCCGGATCCCTGCGACATGTCGCTGTCACTCACCCCGCGGGTCGCTGCAGACCCCGGGCTTCGCTGAGAGGCCTGGCCGCGGACAGAACCGACGGCGTGTTACCGAAACATGAAGGAAAAGTTAACGGAGCCGTTTTGGAACAAAGTTTTAGTCCGTCTGGAAGAAGGCAGGACCTCCCCCTTTTCCTCCTTCCTCTGCCTTCCTCCCCCCTTCCGCTCTTCCCTCTGGAACGGCAGGGGGACACAAGTTTACCCGGTTAAAAGGCCAGGAGGCTGGTAGTTCTTATCCGGTAGTTCTTATAACCAGTAGTTATAACCGGTGTAGTTGTTATTACTGGTTATTATTACCAGTAGTAGTTATATACTAGTAGTATACTGGTAGTTCTTATCCAATAATTGCAATAACCAATTGATATTACTGGTAGTTGTTCAGTAGTTGTTATTACTGGTAGTTGTTATTACTGGTAGTTGTTCAGTAGTTGTTATTACTGGTAGTTGTTATTACTGGTAGTTGTTCAGTAGTTGTTATTACTGGTAGTTGTTATTACTGGTAGTTGTTATTACTGGTAGTTGTT
>VRLP01004109.1:0-53511 GCA_009660295.1 Lophius piscatorius
TTTATTGGAGAGGCACTACAGCCGTGCCCTTTGATGAGAGAGGCACTAGAGCCATTTCCTTTGATAACAGAGGCACTAGAGCTGTTCCCTTTGATGAGAGAGGCACTAGAGCCATTTCCTTTGATAACAGAGGCACTAGAGCCGTGTCAATTGATAACAGAGGCATCAGAGCCGTACCCTTTGATAAGGACGCACTAGAGCTTTTACATTTGATCAGAAAGACACTACAGGCATGTAATTTGATAAAAGGCACTTGAGCCGTTTAATTTTATTGGAGAGCCACTAGAGCCGTTCCCTTTGAAAAGAGGGGCACTACAGCCATGTCCTTTGTTAATAGAGAGACTAGATCCATGCACTTTGATAACAGAGGCACTAGAGCCGTGTCCATTGATAACAGGGGTACTAGAGCCGGGTCATTTGATCAGAGAGACACTTCAGCCATGTAATTTGATAAGAGGTACTTGAGCCGTGTAAGTTTATTGGAGAGGCACTACAGCCGTGCCCTTTGATGAGAGAGGCACTAGAGCCATTTCCTTTGATAACAGAGGCACTAGAGCTGTTCCCTTTGATGAGAGAGGCACTAGAGCCATTTCCTTTGATAACAGAGGCACTAGAGCCGTGTCAATTGATAACAGAGGCATCAGAGCCGTACCCTTTGATAAGGACGCACTAGAGCTTTTACATTTGATCAGAAAGACACTACAGGCATGTAATTTGATAAAAGGCACTTGAGCCGTTTAATTTTATTGGAGAGCCACTAGAGCCGTTCCCTTTGAAAAGAGGGGCACTACAGCCATGTCCTTTGTTAATAGAGAGACTAGATCCATGCACTTTGATAACAGAGGCACTAGAGCCGTGTCCATTGATAACAGGGGTACTAGAGCCGGGTCATTTGATCAGAGAGACACTTCAGCCATGTAATTTGATAAGAGGTACTTGAGCCGTGTAAGTTTATTGGAGAGGCACTACAGCCATGCCCTTTGATAAGAGAGGCACTGGAGCTGTGTCATTTGATTAGAGAGACACTACAGCCATGTTATTTGATAAGAGGCACTTGAGCAGTGAATTTTTATTGGAGAGGCACTACAGCCATGCCCTTTGATAATAGAGGCACTAGAGCCATACCCTTTGATAACAGAGGCACTATAGCTGTCTCATTTGATCAAAGAGACACTACAGCCATGTTATTTGATAAGAATTACTTGAGCCGTGTAATTTTATTGGAGAGGCACTAGAGCCGTGCCCTTTGATAACAGAGGCATTAGAGCCATGCCCTTTGATAAGAGAGGCACTAGAGCCATGTCCTTTGATAACAGAGGCACAAGAGCCATGTCCTTTGATAACAGGCACTACAGCTGTGCCATTTGATCAAAGAGGCACTACAGCCGTGTAATTTTATTGTAGAGGTACTAGAGCCCTTTCATTCAATCAGAGATGCACTTAAGCCTTGCTATTTGATCAAAAGCACTAGAGCCATATTCTTCGATAACAGAGGGACTAGAGCCGTGCCATTTGATCAGAGGCACTAGAACAATATAATTTTATTGAAGAGGCACTAGAGCCGTGTCATTTGATCAGAGACGCACTAGAGCATGACATTTTATTGGAGAGGCACTAGAGCCGTGTCATTTCATAAAAGAGGCACTAGCGCCGTGTCATTTGATGAGAGAGGTGATAGAGCCATGTCATTTGATAAGAGAGGCACTAGAGCCGTGTCATTTTATTAGAGAGGCACTAAAGCCTCGTCATTTGATCAGAGAGGCACTAGAGCCAAGCCCTTATATAAGGGAGGTACTAGAGCCAAGCCCTTACGTAAGAGAGGCCCTAGAGCCATTTCATTTGATCAGAGTCGCTGTGTGTGTCTGTCTCCGTGTCATTTTATTGGAGAGGCACTAGAGCCGTGTCCTTTTATGTCGGTGGCGATGGCGATGGTCTGCTTATGTCACCGAGGCACGAGAACTATGTCATAACCCCCCAGAGTACCAAGAGCTACGTCGTTATGATTGTACTTCCCACTGGGACATTAAAGCCCCAGAGTGCTCTGATGTTATCAGTATCACACGGACCAATGATGCATTTCCGTGTAACGTCAACCTCTGAATAAGAATAAATGATATGGTTTAGTTAAAACTATAAAACTTAACTTAAGGAGATCTAATATGAAACCTTGTGGAACTCCACAGTAAAGGATTAAAGAAGAAAAGGCCACTTTATCACTTTTTAAAAATAGCTTATCAGCCTCAGCAGGAAGATAGCCTTAAACTCTAATTAATGAGTAAATAAATAAAAGTTTTAATTAGTGGTTTTGAGACAGCAGAGGGGTCAGGAAAGTCTCCTAAAAAAGTTATCAGTCAGCAAAATCAACGGATTTCACCCATTTCAGGCGGAGTATTATAAAAGTACACTACACGCCGTGGAAAAACAATTTTATGTTTGAAAAGCACAAATAAATGCAATACTGTATGTTTTTAACTGATTTTCGCTGCTCAGCAATGTATCAGGAGTCCAAAACCGAATTTCCCTCCAGAACTTAATCAAGAGAAACCGTACGAAGCCGAGACGCGGGATGATTAAAATAGTTGTGACAAATACTTAAGGCGCCGTCGTCTGTGATTGAGAAGAGGGAGGAAGTGGTTGAAGAGCGCGTCATCAGCTGCTCCTTCCTGAAGGCTCCCAGATAACATTGTTGTCATGACGATTGCCCTTGATGAACCGTTGCCATGGTGCATAATGTGTCCAGAAGCCATGGGATGCACAGTGAGTCAGATGGTCAAGAGAAGGAGAGAGGTAGCATGGGGATATATGGACGCAGAAGGAGAGAGAGAGAGAGAGAGAGAGAGAGGGAGTGCTGGTGAGACGCGAAGAGAGAAATGGTAAAAATGATAGCGAGATGGAGAAAGATCACACGGCGCGTGATAGCCCTCGTTTCATCCACGGCGGGGGTTTTCATGTAAAACTTTAATCAGTGTTTTAAGAATTGATTTCCTTTCAGGGTTCGCATACATCATTTATTCGCAGCTCAGGTAGATTACCCCTTTTCACAGTTTTTCCTCCATATATCTTTTAATGCGTCCGAGAACGCCGTCCGCAGTTCATCAACTAGCAGACAGTCTCTTCTCTCTCTCTCTCTCTCTCTCCCTCTCCCTCTACCACTCCCATCTCCCGGCCGTACCCCCCGTGCTTTGAAGAAAAACTTCAAACAAGTACTTTCTCTCGTTTAACTTGAGTCCAGTTAACTCACGGATTGTGGTGCAAACTCTGCTGTTTGATTTAGTCCTACTTGGGGCATAAAACGTAAACCTGGACTGGGTCCAATAACAAAAATGTTTTGAAAAAAAAATTCAGAGAATTGCGACAAGGGAAAGGTCCAGAGTCAGCAAGTTCACTATTCCCACGTATAGATGGACAATTGGGAAATGTAGTCCTGGTACCGTGGTACGGCAATTTATAAGTATTTGGCAACATGCGAGGGTTGTACTTCCCTCGTCTTCGTCGCTCTGCTCCTGACAGCAGAATCACATTGTTGTCATTTAGTATCGACTCTGCTAATATTGATAATCAATGTTATTGTTTCAAACTTCAGAATAAGTTCTGCGTTGCCAGCTATTACACTCGTACACACACTAAATTTTATTAGCAAGACCGATCGAGAGTGAATAAAATGAGGCGTGTTTGTTGAGCGCGACGAACAAAGAAAGGATCTATGAAAGCCGTTTAGGTGAGGTGTTTGCTCAAAGAAGAATAATAGTATTTACTTACTAGTATTGACTTTAAGAGGAGCTTTGAGGCATCCAAACTTTAAGTTGTTAGCAACAAGTTCAAGCGTCAAAAACCTTCCGGAGATAGAACAGCAGAGGATCATCTGCATATTGCCGTATCAGTGTCAGTATGTCAGTGTTGATATCTCTCTTCAGGACGAGGTTGGAGACGAGCAAAGGTCAGCCAAACTAATTATAATGTTGGTCTTCGTAGGATTCCATCCGTCCTGCCCTCACAGTCAGCTCCCCAGCCTGCCACTGTGCCGCCACTCCGACAACCTCCCTGTCCTCCGAGAGAATGACGACGTTCCCGCTGAGGAGCAGAAAAACAGCAGAGAGGACGACAGACGTCTACAGGAGGACAAGAAGAAAGAGGAGAGCAGTTTTGTCTCGCAGACGCAACAACAACAGAGGCTCCTGTCCGCAGCCAGAGGCCTGTTCCAGGGGAATGTCTCGGTGCCAGGACTCGGGGCTTCAAATCTCAGCATGGCGATGAATCGGAGCCGCATCTTCAGCCTGGAGCCTTTCCACCAGAGCAGCATCATCAGTCGGCAGAAGAGAGGCCGGGAGGAGGAGAGGGAGGAGGAAGGGCAGGGGGAAGATAGGACGGAAGATCCCAACAAGAAAATCAAGTTAACTAATGGTAAGAGACATTCGCGATTTTTCGTTCTACTTCTTCTCTTGTCAACTATCGGTCCGACCTCCAGACTATTAAAAGGTCCGTCCCACCAATTTAGATGCCGGTATAATACTAATAGTTTTCCATCAGTTTGTCCTTAATTGTTGTGGAACACTTACGTACTTGCTATCTTAAGCCGCATTTACAAATTTTGCGTTAATCTTGTCACTAGCATCGAAAGTTTGCGTAGCGCAGTGACGTGAAAGTCCGTCAGCGCTGAGATTCTCTAAACGTCACACGTGAGGACGAATATATTGTTCCTGTGCATTTAAGTTACTCGCAACAACGATGCAAATGATCCCAGGTGGAGGTCGGGCGAGTAAAGTGGTGTGGGTGGTGCAAGTTGTGTCGAGTTCGGTGAGGACGCAACGTAATACCTTTAGCGTCTTAAATTTGGTCTTGGTCCGTCTCACAGCCGTTGGTCACTTCTATAACTCAACTCACGATCTCTCAAGAGTCTTCTTCGTCATTTTCTCCCAGGTGTTAAAACTATATATTTCCCGATAGTTCCCCAACCCTTTCTTTAGTCGCGGTCGGATCCGTCGTCCAAACTTGTTTCTGTCATAAGATTTCATTTGGTGGTCCGCAAGGTTCTGTTCTTGAACCACTCATGTTTTCATCTTACAAAACCCATTTATCAGGGATATTCAATTTACTTAAATCATTTATTCATTATTATTAGGTTTTAATAAAAAAAAAACAAACCTTTCCTATCTTTAGATCACTTTAATTTAATACCTCTTCATCGTCCGTTGCTGGCTTTTTCCTTACAGAGCCCAGCCTAGACGATGTGAAGAAGCTGAAGGTGTGCATTGAGCTGAACGGTCTCCGGCTGAACAAGCCCCGTCTCCCGGGGGACTTAAGCCAATGGCTGCCCGCGGGCCAGAAGTCAGCAGAGGTTGACAGAAGGTTCAGAACAGACATCCCAGCCATTAGGGGGAGATCAGAGGTCAACGGAAGCTGGTGTGACCCGACGTTTATGAAGAGGGAAGACCCAAGAGGTGAAGCCATTTTTATTTATTTGTTTATTGGCTCGTAGATTACATGAATGAAATGCAACGCAAGAATAGAAGTGCACCGGTTACAATTCTCTCGGCCAAATCGCTGATTTTTATAGATTATGTCCGGCCGATACCGATTATCTTTTAAGTTTTAAAACTATAATGTATTTTAAGTGCTCTTATTTCGAAGGATTACAGCGAAAGTAAGATTGTTCGGCATTGTGTATTTGTTCTGACTTATTGAAATGAGTCCCGTATGCCAAGCTGTGTGTTTCTTAAACTTAAAATAATTAAACTTTGTTCGCCTCGTTAAGTCCACATATGTCGGCTGGCCCTTCTTGCTCGCTAGCTTAACGTTAGCTTCTTGACGCTTGGTATGTTCCTCGGGAAGAATCATTTGGAAGTGTGTGATTAATGTCGTCGTGCCGTTTCGTTTCAGGGTTGTTCTCCCGCGGCCGATTTCGTACTTACGGGTGTTACAAATTGCAATCGTTGTGCTTTCTTCCTTCACAGTGAAGAATCTTCATGTTGTGATGTTTGCAGCCATTGTAGCTCATGCTCGGTGTGCGCGTGTTGCGCATCTGTGTAACCGGCAAGGAATCGGCGGCCTCCGTCAGGTTGCTCGAGCGATTGCCAATTTCATCAAACTGTGCCTCCCGGCGCCGATCGATCGTTGCGCCTCTATGCAATAATATAAGATCGCCGCTTTGGTGGAAGCGGTTTAAGGGAAGCCTTTATTCTGAAGTTCAGAAAAGTGTTTCTGCTGCAGAGTGTGTGTTTCTCTCTCCCCATCTCTGCCGTCATCGGTTCTCCACCTCTCCTACGCCTCCTCCTCCTCCCCCATCTCTCCTTTTCCTTTACGGCGCTCGCGAGAGGAATAACACAAAATATGTGTGTCTCTCTGACGTGTATCGCGGGTGTATGAACCAGCGGCGCGCTAATATCCGTCTAACATCTCCCAGATGGAGCCGTCACACACCCACACACACACGCACACACACACACACACACACACACACACACACGCACACACACAGACTAATGCATACGGAATGTGTTAGCGGCCTCCTCTTCTTCTTCCCCTTCTGTTTTCGAATGCTGCTCTGAAAGTCTGTCAGGATATTACTTCACTCAAATTAAATCAGGTAAAATCGGTTCCATTCAAACCAGAAATGACATCAAGGTATAGCCTGCATTTGATTTATGAGCTATTATTTGCTCCCAACTGACCTTGATAATAGTTTTTCCTACTTATAGAATTGTGGAACGTAACCAAGTACATTTAAAATACATTTTTACTTCATCACCTCCCCATAAAGTAGGGGATGTTGGCGCCGCTACATCCGAATCCACTCCGTCCGCCGATGCAGATCCTTCGTATTAACGCGATTAACTCGAAAAAACTGTTCGGGGATCATTTTCAAAATGTTTACATAAATCTTAGTGCGAGAAAGAACTGGATTGATTTTTGGAAAGATCGGATTTCTGACACTAGGAGGAGCTTTTTCTCCAAAATGTATCAGCCCATGAATCTTAATTTGGTTTCTATTGTATACATCGTACTTTACTTTAATAGTTCCTAATGTACTCACTAGAGGGAGCTTTTTTACCAGTTTTTGAACAAAACTTCCTAAATATCGGTCCGATTTCGTCCAAATTTGGTGCATCTGAATCGACTCGAAGAGATCTAGCTTTTGAAATATCACATTTTACTCTATTAATTCTCATTTAACTAAATAAGGGCAGCGACATCATAGACCTGGTTTATATCCAGGAGCAGCATACATGTAATATCATCCGGTTCTTACCTGTAGTAGTAGAATTCCTTAATAATTGTCGGGTCTTAAGGGACTCCCATGAGTCTTATGGATTTTCTGCATTTTAAAGGGATTTCCTACGAGAAATTAATTAAAGTAAAAAACTTTACTTTAGCACACTGGCATTTAAAAAACAACCATTGACGCCACAAAACCCTATAGTTTGACAAGGATGACTGGGCCTAAATACTTATTTATTTTTATTTTTACCATAAAAGTTGCAAGTTTATTCCCTCGACAAATCTGTTGGTTGGTTTCGGATTAGAGCCGCATAAGAGAGAGAGAGAGGATTGAGGGCGAGTTACTTTGAGTGGGGCCGTGGTTCCAGCCACATTTAACAGGGAGGATTTAACAGAGTGGACCCAAAACCTGCTGGGGGGCGTTCTTATCCGGTCTTCTGAACGCAGTGGGATCCCCCCAGGGATGAACTGGAGATTCCGATTTTTTTCATTATCTTGAAAGTTTTAAAATGATAATTGACAGAAGTCAAACTCTGGCTGGATTTAACCGCGCTGCCGCCGTTAGCTTCTTAAATCTTACGTTTATTCATTTTTAAGCGTCTGATTAAGTTTGTCGTGCCGAACGTTTTCGGGGTTGTTCCTCTGCAGCTTATTTTTGGCCTTACAGGTGGAACAAATTCTGGAACTTTGTGGGTTTTTTTCTATTATGGTGAAATATTTCCAAGCTGGTGAGATGTTTGTAGCCATGGCAGTTCATGCTTGGTGTGTGTGTGTGTGTGTGTGTGTGTGTGCATGCAACGTTAACCACTGCAATACTGACACTGAACATATCAACATGATCTTCCCGGCGCCGATGGATCGGCCGGTCAGGCAAATTACAGGAAGTTACAGCTGGCTACCATCACAATTAAACAAAAGTAGAAGAAAACCAAATGGAAGAAGGAGGAACTTTAAAATTAACCACGGTATCACATATATCCTCTTTTTTTTTCACGCCTTCCTATCTGTGGTACGTTCAAAGAGACCAATGCCGGAAAATCCCGAACAAGATTAATAGTTGTACGTAACATGAGAATGACAGTGGGCGTGGCCAGGAATGCATGATGACTGTGATGTCACGCTTGAACGAAACGATAAATGCTGCAGTTAACGATTAGCGGCTTACTGCGACATGCCCAGAGGGACCCGCACACTTCGTACGACCGGTGTGTGTGCGTGCAATAAATTCTTATTAAGTATCTACACACGCACACACACACACACACACACACACTTCATTATGTTCTGTATATTTTAATCCTGCTTACCCAGAATAAGTGTGTAGGTGTATAATAAAACATCTGTGTGTGTGTGTGTGTGTGTGTGTGTGTGTGTGTGTGTGTGTGTGTGTGTGTGTGTGTGTCCAGTCTCATAAATATTTCAGCAGATGGAAGTGGCGTGACTCCATGAAACAACCTCTGGCTCTGTGTGCGTGTGCATGTCACTGCATTTACAAAATTTCACACTGGTTCTGTAGGTGTGCGCGCAGTGGGTATGTGTTTTCCTGCGTGTGTGTGCTTCCTGCAGGCGCCTGCAATGGAAAACAGAAAACTCTCTCTTCCCCCTCCCCCACTATCTGCTACCTCGTTCGCCCGCTGGCGCGCCCGCTTGCTCGCTACTCCACTCATGCGAGTAGGCTCCGTGTTTCTTTGTTCATCTCGCTCTCTCTCCTCCTGTCTCTGATTATCTAACTCATCCCCCGCTGAAGGACAGACAGTAGCTCATTTGTTGGAGAGGAGAAAAATCGTGAACGTACACGCACAAAAAACATGTACGTACACAGTGAGGAAGGACTGGAGGCCGTGCGATAAGTTTAGTTTCATTAGGGAAGACTATGTGGATTGAAACAACACAAAAATAAAGTTTTTCACCTTTCTGGTCCAAACGAACCTCACAGGAAGTGTTGGGGGGGACCACCTATGGGACAGATAACCGATCTCCCCTCACGTCCCAACACCAAGATTCAATACGTGCTATGGCTAAACCGTAAAGCCACAGCACGCATTGTTACCTCAACATCTCAGGACGTCACACACACCCGCTCAATCACCACCTCACCCTTCTGCCCTCTGGGCGCCGGTTCAGAGCACTGAGGTGTAGAAAGGCTCGCTATGGGAAAAGCCTGATCCCTGCGGTCATTACCGCCTTGAACAGTCGACCTCGCTACACAGCCCCGGGTAGAACTTCTGTCTGTCTTTTGATGTCATCATAGTTTTGTTGTTTCTTCTGCCATTGTATGATTGTGTGTAAGATCTGTGGTCCGACATGGAAAAAATCCCCCGTTGGGGACAATGAAGACTAAAGTCAAAGTCAAACATTGTTCAACGAAACCGAGCTCGTCTTGAAGAGCATCAGCTTCTTACCTTAGTCTTGTTCCTGACTCCCAACTCTGGGCAACCTGACACCAGCTGACAGCAACTGGTGCTGCTTCTGCTTCTTCTTCTTTCCACTGTTCCCTTTAGGGGTTTCCACAGTGGATCAAATGTCTCCACCTCGCCCTGTCCTTTGCATCTACCTCCGTCACACCAACCAACTGCATGTCCTCTCTCACCACATCCAGAAACCTCCTCTTTGGTCTTCCTCTTTTTCTCCTGCCTGGCAGTTCCATTTCCAGTATCCTTCTACCAGTAGATCCTCTATTCCTCCTCTTCATCACGGGTCCAAACCATCTCAATCTGTCCTCTGACTTCGTCTCCAAGACATCTAACCTGGTCTGTCCCTCTGATGTCCTCCTTTCTAATCCTGTCCATCCTCCTCACTCCCAGAGAACATCTGAACATCTTCAGCTCTGCCTCCTGTCTTCTGCTCAGAGCCGCCATCTCTAAACCATCCAGTAGAGCTGCCCTCACCACCATCTTGGAAACCTTTCCCTTCACTCCTGCCTCCTGCTGCTACTTTTCTGTCACAGATAACTCCTGACACTCTTCTACACCCACTCCACCCTACTTTTACTCGCTTCTTCACCTCTTTTCCACATGTCCCATTGCTCTGAACACTTGACCCCAAGTACTTAAATTCCTGCCCTTCCTCCACCTCTACTCCTTCATCCTCACCTCCTCTTGCCTCCCTTGCATTCAAACACAAGTATTCTGTCTCTTTGCGACTGACCTTCATTCCTCTTCTCTCCTGTAAATACCTCCACCTCTCCAGGTTTTCTTCAACCTGCTCCCTACTCTCACAACCGATCGCAATATCATCTACCAACGTTATAGTCCACGAAGACTCCTGTCTGACCTCATCTTTCCTCGCTGTCCGTCACCATAGCAAACAAGAAGGGGCTCAGGGCCGATTCTTAGTGCAGTCCCGCCCCCACCTTGAACCCATCCGTGATTCCTCCTGCCCACCTCACTGCTGTCATGCTGCTCTCATACATATCATCACAACTCTCTGTCACTCCAGACTTCCTCATACAATTCCTCCCTCGCCACTTTGTCCTAAAGCTTTCTCAAAGTCCACAAAGACACAATGCGGCTCCTTCTGACCTTCTCCGTACCTTTATATCAATATCACCTCTCTCAGAGCAAACAATGTATCTATAGTGCTCTTTCGTGCAGTTTGGCATGAAACCAAACTGCTGCTCACAATCTCGTTTCTTAACCTAGCTTCCGCTACTCTTTCCCAGATTATCATTGCGTGGCCCATCAGATTTATACCTCCATAGTTGTTACAGCTCTGCATGTCAGTCCTTCACTACCTCCCAGACCTTGTGTCAACTCCTCTCTGAAGTTCACATAGCAGTCTTCCTTCCTGAACTTCCACCATTTGACCCTCTGCTCTACTTTTTCTCTTTTTCACCACCAGAGTCAGCCCACATACTACCATTCTATACAATCTGGCTATGGTCTCCCCTGTCACCACCTTGCAGTCTCAAATCCATTTCAGATTGCATCTTCTGCTCAGGATGTAATCAACCTATGAGCTCCTACCTCCGCTCTTACAGGTCACCCTGTACTCCTCCCTCTTCTTGAAATGCATATTCACGACAGCCATTTCCATTTTTTTCGGGAAATCTACCAGCAACATTCCTTCCAATTTCCTCGTTTTGACAACATCACTTCTAATCTTATCTGTTCCGTTCACCAACATGCCCTTGATGTCTGCTCAAACCACCACCATCTCATACCTGGGAAAACTCTCCATCACATCATCCAACTCTCCTGAAATTCTCTTTTCTTCCAACTCACAACCAACTACTGGAGCATAAGCGCTAACAACGTTCATTGTGACACCTCCAATTTCAATCTTCATACTCATCAATCTGTCTAACACTCTACACTTTTCACATAATCCTCCATCAGTATCACCCTTACCCCATCTGCCCTCCCATTTACACCATTATAAAACAGTTTGTCCCTCCTCCAATGCTTGTAGCCTAGCTTCCTTTCCACCTGGTCTCTTGGCCACGGTATATCTGCCTTCCTACTGGCCATCATATCAGCTATTTCTCTACCTTTTCCTGTCATTGTGCCAACATTTAAAGTTCCTACTCTCGCCCCTAAACTGCTTCCTCTCCTGATATCTGTCTGTTTCTTGGCACGTCTTGCAACCCTAAATCTTATTTTTCTTTGACCAACAGTAGTATAGTTTCCGCCGACATCCTGTTGGTTAAGCGTGCCAGTGGCCGCCGTTGTTAACCCGGACCCAGACCGATCAGGTTGGGGAAATCCGTTTCGTATTCCCCATAATGATTTGGTAAATGTTGTACGTCGGATGCCTATCCTGACTCACCCCTCCACATTTATCTGGGCGAGGGACCGGCACAGGAGGAAGAATGACTTTTCGCTGGGAAAACATGACGTGATGCTGTGACACAAAATCGGAATTATACCAGGTGACACTCGCTTGAGTGAAAAGTAAAGGCGCTGCTGTGTCTCAGGAGGTACAGGAGTCATCCACTTATCTGAAGGTCTGTGGTTCCATCCCTGTCCCCTGCGGTCTACATGTGTGTCCTTGAGGAAGATACTGAATCCCAAGTAGCTCCAAATGGCTCTTTCCAGTGGTGTGTGAATGATGGCGTGAATAAATATCGCTCCAGGTGAGCAGGTGGTGCCTCGCATGGCATTCTCTGTCATCATTGTATGGATGTTTGTGTGAATGGGTGGAGGCTGACTTGTGTTGTAAACTGCTTTGAGTGGTCGAGCAGACGTTAAAAAGTAAAGTTGGTGTATCATCTAAAAGAGCCCAAATTCATTCAATCAATTTTTGGCATTGTGAGTTTGTCCGACCCCGAAGAAAGATCGCTGAGAACCACAGTGCCAACAACTACACCACACTTTCCTGCCCAGTACCATCAAGTCAAATATTTACGTTCGATATTTTGTTTTATAGCTGAATACCCGAAAATAAAATGAAATTCCAATCAACACCATCGACAGTTTCTTTTACTGCTGACCAGTAAATGTTAGCAAGCTAAAAGCACATTACCACATTAAGTTAAGGGTTTAGCTTAAAGTCTACAATGCTACTACCATGGCTGTGGACTTAATTACTATTTTTTTCTGTTGTCTTTCAGTTTTCCACGTGGCCCCGCCTTCGTCTCCTGCCAATCTCCTACGGTCACCATGCAGCGCAGTCTCCCAACAAGCCTGCCCAGCATCTTTCACCTCCCTAACTTCCTCCCGTCTCCAGGACAAGCATCAGAGGCTGAGAGAGAGCCGCAGGGTCTCTAGTTTCCTCCCCTCATTGCCACCTCTTACTCCCTTATCTTCATCCTCCTCACACGAACCGAATTCCATCTCCTTCCACGATGAGGACCTCACCAAGCCGAAGGGTAAGCGTCCCTGCAAGATGAAGCACATCGAAGGAGAGTTGGCGGGACAAGAGGAGAAGGACAAGGAAGAACCTGACAATCAGGAGAAGAGTGAAAAGGTCAGTGGTTTTCGTTATTTATTTTCATGACTAAGATAGCAAATGTTGGACCCAGCCTCCTGGACCCCCCTTGTGAACCCTAAAGGATTCTGGATGGCGGTGGATTAGGATGGACAACTTGTGGACTAGTGCTTGTGTGCCATCGTTTGGGAACTCTGGGAATCACTCCTAGTTGGGTTGACTCTGTGAATTTTCACATTGACACCCTCCAAATATCTGCATCAAGGTGCTTCATTAGACTTATATATATATAAGTATAAGTATAAGATATAAGTATTCCTGTCACCCTATGTTGGGGACTGTCCTCTTCAACCTCGGTTTGGAGTTCAATAGTTCTTGGCTTTGTCTTGGACTGTACTCTTCCACACCTCAGATGTTGGCCTTGAAATCTACTGTAGTCATTCTTACAGGTTGGTGGTCAGCCTTTAACGCTCCCTTCACCACTGGGACCACTTTGGCTTCAGCCTCCCACATCTGGCATCTTCTCCACTCCTGGTGCCGCTCTTGGTTCCTTTTGTTGACGTAACTGTCAGCTGGGATTTCCATATCTATCGCAAACTGCATTGTAGGAACTACAAACCTAGACTTCCCAGTCGTACGATACTTTAATTCAGTTGTTTGAAGCCAGTGTTGGTGGTGCGTCATTGGAATTTGGGGACTTCTAAACGATACAGGGCGCAGATGTTCCCACTATCCCAGCTTCTTGGTTATACCTCTCAAAGTATTCTGCCCCTTCGTGAATCTTATACCATGCCACCATGTCATGAACTGTCTCAAGGGTGTCTTTTTCCAGTCAGCCCCTTGGATCCCGTCAGCTTTGACAGACTCTTGCCCTTTGTAGTCACCGTTAGACTTTCTTGATGTTAGCCAGCCCCAATTTGTTGATGAGTTATCCCATGGAGGCATTTGGACTTTCACAATATTTCATTTTCCATATGTATGTATGGATAATTTTTGTATCATCTGGATTTTATCTCTGACTCTCGCTGAACCTTGCCTTCCATCTTTCCAATGCTTATAGAGGTTGTCGGACTTTGAATAGAACCCTCACTGCATTGGAAAGAGTTTGTGTCCTTACATCAGTTGCACCAATCTCCTCCTCCTAATACACAAGCTGGGTATCTGAGGACTGGTAGGGCATCCATGTTGGCTTAGATCTTATTTCTACCATTGACCTGGCCTCTCAACACATACTGTACACTCTGGCGGTATTTTGCCATGGTTGAACAACTTGCATCATCCACATCATTGTTCCTCTTGGCTTGTGGAATAAACAGGAACTCCTAGCAGTCTTGCATGTGTTATCCTGACTTCTGGTAATTCCACCCTTTCAGTGCTAACTTCCTTCCCTTCCCTTGCCAAAGTGTGTTTCCAGTCCAAAGGAAAACCTGATGTCCTCATGCTAGATCCTTGTCAGATGGATCAGTGAGTCATTCACTTTGGGCATACATCATGATATCATCCATGTGTTGGTGGTAGCTGATGTCACTTGCCGCTGAATCTCTATCCGGAGCAACCCTTTGCGAATATCTGGCAAAGGGGATTCAGGACTGTGTAGAACAGTGGCGGGGAAGACGAATCACTTTGGTACATGCAGTACCGCGAACGCATTGAGTTCTTGATGAAGGTTATCAGTGTACTGTTAGCCTCGTATTGTACTCTAGTATCACAGTATGGGGTATGAGCAGTAGTCAATCCTGTTCGGTCTGCCCGTTCTAGTGTCTTACCCATAGATGATGCTATGCTATCTGCCAGTTTTAACCATTATGAGAATGCTAAACTAATTGGCATTCCTGGATTCCATAACATTCCTGGATAAATGCCAATTTACTAATCCTAGTATGGCGAAGCCACGACCCATGCGACTCTGTTTCTTCTTGACTTGGCAAGGGGGGGTCATGATCTCATCGTAGTAGGATTTGTCGCGGGTCATGGTGTCACAGTAGCAGGATATCATGAAAACAATAATGCTGGATCCATACCATCCTCTGGATACGCCTCCAAATTGAATCACCAGTTCTCCCCAGGGCCCACCGTTCCACAAAATGTAATTGAAGTTCATTGAGTTATCCGGTTTAGGCCCAAACAAATGGCACAAATCACTTGACCCCCTCTGTTCATGGGGGGAAGGGAACCGGTTATTATTATCATCTGGAAGACGGCGCAGCTCCAGGATTTAATTTTTCACAAATCCCACTATGGTGATGTCATGATCTTCCTACTCCGAGTGGGATTGGCTCGTTATGATGATGACGATGTTCAGTCAAAGTTTTCAGTCGGGGGCTTTATGAGAAGCGTCATCCTCATACCAAGCCAATCTGAGGCGGGGTAGGGTGCGTCATAATGTCGCCATAGTAGGAGTCATTGATTTGCGTGTGTGTGTGGGGGGGGGGGCATGTGTTCGCCAAATGCCCTCTAGTTCCTCATATTTTTTGTTTTTATTTCATCCTTTCTTTCTACCTTCCCTGTTAATCGTCGTAATTATCGTCCTGATTTGAGCTCGCTGGGAAAACTCAACTGGAACGATGAGTGTGTGTGAAGCGTGTGTTTAGCGTGTGCGTGTTTTTTGTGTGTGCGTGTGTGTGCGTGTGTGTGTGTGTGTGAGTGAGTAATTCAATTCACTGCAGATTAAAGTGAAGGAGAGAGCGAGCGAGGGAACCAGAGAACGAGGGAGGGATGGCGTGATTGAAGGTTATGGAGGAAGAATAATATTCTCCACATGTACCCGGTGCATGTGTGTTTTGGTGTGTGCGCGGCAGCTTGTGCCGTTTTGACAGCTGCTGCGCCGGAGATTTCCTCAGGGCAGTGAGGACACACACACACACACACACACACACACACACACGCACGGACACACACACACAGACTTACACACACACTCAGACACACACACAAGCTGGCACACAAACAAGCTTGCGCGCACACACACAGAATCTCTCTCTCTCTCTCTCTCTCTCTTCCCCCCCTCCTCCTCCTCGCTCGAGTCTGCTGCGCTAGAAAACACACACATCAAAACGCACACACTCCTCCGGGGCAAAGCTTGCATCCTGTTTGTCGATGCGTGGCGGCGAGCGGCGTCATTTGACAGACGCCTGCGCACACACATTACACACAAACACAGGAAAAACGCACACGCTGTCTGGCTGCTAAGCGGCGGAGACTGTTGCCGTGGCTTCAGGAGATCAGTGCGGCTTTTCATCCGTCTCTGCCTGCATCTGATTATCGTCACATGGAGGATTGAGGGAAATGAATTCGAGCTTGAATTCAGGAAGAGATTGTAGAAAGTTTGAACGTAGATTTCCATCAAGTTTAAATACATTAGAAAATAAAATACAGAAAATAGGAAATAAAGAAGTATTACATTATTTTTTAACTTTTTACTCGAACTTTTTCAACCTAATAGCTACGCGACAAACGGAACAACAGCAAAAAAATTATCGGACTCTCGACTTTTGTTCGTTCTGCTGAGTTTAATAAAGTTCCTCCAGAAACCTTTAACCGCTGTTTCACGATAACTGTGTTCAGCATGAGATCGGCTCAACTTCATCGTCGGACTTCTTTGGCGTCGTTGATATTGAAGTGTTACAACGCCACCTTGTGGCCGGGCAGACATACTACAGCTTTTTTTTTTTGTTTGTTTTTTCGCAGATCCATTTGTACGAACTTTTTTAACAAATGCAAAACTTTTATGAAACGATAATTAGCTCTTTACATAAACCAGCGTCGCGTTAACGTGGACAAAATTTGCGCAAAAATTATATACACCAGTCAGCCATAACATTATAACCACACTTTTTGTAAATCAGTATGCCCATCAAAAAGAGTTAATTAGAGGCTGAGGCCTAATATCATAATTATTAGATTCATTATTGACCCAAATGAAGTACAAAGGGACGAATGTGGAACCGAGCAGAACTCCACAGGAAAAGAAAATAAATCCTGAGAGAAACGGCTCTTTGTTATTTCACGTTTGTTCCAAAGTCTGACCTTGATTCAAAAGGCAACAGGCAACAACACGCTTGAGGAAGATGAAAAAAAGAGAAGAAAAGACAGAAAAAAACATACAAGAAAAACCCGCAAGCGAGGCGAACAGACAATAGAAGGAGCGGTTTCTCATTTGTGTCTTCTTTTTTTCCGTTTTGTAATTTAAGAGAAATCCTTCCTCCATTCCATCTTCTCCTCCTGAGCTTTCTATTATCAGCCTTGGGCTTCGAGCGCGCACACACACCGACCACACAAAACAGCGCCGAGGGAGCAGAGGTGGTGACAGTGCTATTTTCGACTGGGCTTGGAAAACCAGGGCTGTTGGGTGCGTGTGTGTGCGTGTGTGTGTGTGTGTGTGTGTGTGTGTGTGTGTGTGTGTGTGTGTGTGAGTATGTGTGGCAGGCCGCCTCCGTGTTGAAGAGAAAAGATCTGACAATGATTGATGTCGAAAGAGAGTTTGCGCACGTATGCGTGCGTGCGTGTGCGTGTGTGTGTGTGTGTGTGTGTGCGTTTCATTGCTTTGTGGGTAATAAAACAAATCCTCAACCACATGCTAATCACTTTAAATGCCTCTCTTTGTCCACACACACAGATCTCTCCGTCTGACCCCTCTCAGTCGCCCAGCCGGCGACCCGCGTCTCCGCTGCACACGCCCCCCACCCGGCCCGCTCCCCCTGAAGTCCGCCGGCTCATTGTGAACAAGAACGCAGGAGAGACGCTGCTGCAGCGCGCCGCCCGTCTAGGATATGAGGTAAAGATAAATACATGCGCACAGATGTGTTTACCGGTAGAGTGGGCGGAGTCAAAGGGCTCCCGTTGAAGAAGTGTGAAGGTTTCTGTGAGAAGAAGGTTTCTTCTGGGGAACTTACTGCAATGTATGCATTTCTGAAAAATTTCATTTTTCACAAAGGAAAAAATCTGTCTACCTCATTTAACACGGGGGGGGACCTCATTTTACACGGGGCTGGGACCTCATTTTACTCCGGGGGGACCTCGTTTCACACGGGGGAGGGAACTCATTTTGCACAGTGGGGGCTCATTTTACACGGGGGAGGGGCCTCATTTTACACTGGGGAGGGGCCTCACTTTACACGGGGGTGGAGCCTCTTTTTACACGGGGGAGGGGCCTCATTTTACACCGGGTAGGGGCATCATTTTACACGGGGGTGGAGCCTCTTTTTACACGGGGGTGGAGCCTCTTTTTACACGGGGGAGAAACCTCACTATACCTACAAAAACGGGATGATATGGAATCATTGCTGCCTCCCATCCTTTCAGTTAACGTGATATTTCAAAAAATGTTTTGTCGATTACATTCAATTTTCAAGTCCCCAAAGACCGTAGTGCGAGAAAGAACTGAATTCATTTTGCTAAACGTCAGTTGCATATTACCACCAGTAGGGGGTGGGGGAGGGAATTACTCACTGATCCATATTTTGTGGCGCCATAAATTCTCAAACGTTAGTCTGATTTTTATCACCATGATGGGTAATATTTTACTCATTAGTGGGAGATTTTTGTGGAAAACACTTTCTGGTCCTTAACTTCCCAACCATCAGTGCAGTTGTGTCTAGATTTAGCTCCTTGAATCGACTCAAGGAAACCTGGTTTGTTTTATCCCTGAGCTCAGAAAGACTAGTTAACTATATCTATCTCTTTGAGAAGAGTCACATTTCATTTCAGGAGTTCCTTGAAGGGGGTTTGCTTGTACAACGCAGGGGATTGGGGGCTGCTCGGGGATAAACCCTTGCCGTCAGGGACGACGGCGGCGTAATTCTACTTGTACTCTGGGGAGAAATTCTATCAACACTAAAGAGAAACCTAATTTTACACACAGGAAAAATGTAATTTTAGACCGAAGGAAAACCTCATTTTATCCAGCGGAGAAACTTAATATCATAGCGAGAATAAACTTCATTTCATCCTGGAGAAAAGATTCATTTTACCCTCATGGGCAGAATCCAATTTCCCCCCCCCGATGCCGTTGCCCGCTAAGGAGAAATGACATATAGAAGGTGAATCGTTTAGGTTACGGTGACCTGGTGACCCCTTCAGCTGTCATGTGGTCATCCGGACAAACATGTTTACGGCTTGAAGCCTGACTTCAACCTGTGGCAGGAGAGTCAGAGCGGCCGTCCTCCACAGCTTTCTTCTGCATTTAGAAATAATTTGGAGGCAGAAAATGGTGTGTGGGCATTTTTTTTTTTTTTTAAAACCACCCACACACACACCCACACACACACACTCACACACACACACACACACACACACACACACTCACACACACACACACACACAGTCTGAATATTTCATGTGCCCTGTGACAGCCCTTGTCAGGCCTCACAAAAGTCACCCTGCCTCTTTCGCCCGCGCTCTCTCTCTCTCTCCTGTTGGGGCGGTGGAGCTAACGAGCTCGGTTTGCAAATGAAGCCATCATCTTCCACCACGCGCACACACACACACACACACACAAACACACACACACACAGATTTATTTCAAGCCGCCGAAGAAGGAAGGGAAGGGGGCCTTCATTTCTTTGTCGTGTTTCCTTTAAAGGGCAAGTTCACCCCAAAATCAAATATATATATTTTTTTGTCCTGCCTGGAGTGACTGGTAGTCATCCATATTGTTTCTGTACGAGTTACCGAATATTGATGCTCTCAGCCGCTGATACGTCTGCGGCTGCTCATGAGCAAAAGGTCAGCTATCTAAAGTAGCTAGCGTTACTATATGAGCAGGGATTTCTTGTCTGCACAGTAAAGAGGAAATGGTTCCAACAAAAAAAAAAACTTGATTTTTGATTTCTGGGAAAAATAAGCTAATTTTTTTATTTTTTCTACGTGGTTTTGGCACAAATCCGGTTCCATCTAGTTCCATTATATGTAAAAAAAAAAAAAGCAGTAATGTCTCAGGTGGAACACGTCTTCACATGAACATGTGATGTGTGTGTTCACTCCCAGGCGTGGGACACACACTGCATGACTCCATGATTTGGTGCGAGGAGTGATGAGTGATGCTGGGTCCTGTCTACGGCGTATTTGTCCATGGTGATGTCACCTCAGGTGATTATAGAGTCTTAAATCCCCGCAGTGACTCAGCGGAGACGGACTACACGTTGGTCCCAGACCACTCGTATCCTGACGTCTTTTACGACATCATGCAGGTCGTAAAAGACGTCAGGCTTTAGGGGCCGACGTCTGGGAACCGGACTTTAAACAAACATGGACTGTGTGATACCGGCTGTGCCGTGGCGGTAAATGGACTCTGCTTGTGTAGTGCTTTACCGCCACCTGAGCCGCCGTCGCCACGTATGTAAGTAAGCCCGAAAAGAGAAAGATGGACCGACACTTACGTTTCCTCTTTGTAATAGTTCAATCTCGCTGCACCGATTACGTCGGTCCATTTTCACTTCAGTGTTTACCGGTGAGAGGTGCGCCGCGCTCCGATTGGTCGACTTCAACGAACACCAGAAAGAAAAACAAACCAATTCTGACCTGCTCACTTACTTTCTTTGCTCGTCCTGTGGCGCGCCATACTTTTGATTTGATTCCATTCCAATCCTTCCTGATGTGGACTCACTCTCCTGAGTGGGATGTTGTCTTGTTGCAGGTTTGAGCTTCACCTCACAGACAGGTGATCTGACATTCCCCTTAAAAAAAATTTTGGTTGTGTTTTATGGCTATCGTTTAAACTCTTCTGGGGCAGCAGCGGCTTTCTCCTCGCCACTCTCCCATGATGCCATTTTTGTCCAGTGTCTTAAAGGTTAGTGGAGCCATGAACTCTTTCCTCTCTCACCTTTATAGAGGTGAGAGAGTCTTGCAGTTCCTTTGATTTTTTATTTGGATCCTCTTGACTTCGCCGTACTCTCGGAGGAATTTTGGAAAGTGGACGACTTCTGCAAAGGTGCGCTTTTGTTCCAAGTCTCCTCCATTTGTTGAAAATCTGTCTCACTGAGGGTTTTGGGAGTTTCAGAACCTCAGAAAAAGATTTTGGAAACCCTTCACAGACTAAAGTCTTTCAGTCACCTTGTAGAGTTTCTGTTGATTCTTGGCACCGTGTTCTACTAGTGAGACCTAAGAGCCAACTTCCTGCCTCTGGACATGATCTACTGAAGCCATGATTGGGTCGAACAGGACTGGTGTTTTTTAGAGGGTTCAAGGTTCGGGTCTCATTGGCTATCCTTGTGTCACTTCGTGTCCAGGAGGTGGTGCTGTACTGCCTGGACCGGCGGATCTGCGACGTCAACCACCGAGACAACGCCGGTTACTGCGCCCTGCATGAAGCCTGTGCTCGCGGCTGGCTGGGGATCGTACGCCACCTGGTGAAACACGGAGCCAACGTGAACTGCAGCTCCCAGGATGGAACCAGGTAGGCCGCAAGACGATATCCGGAATTAACGTAAACTAAATCAGCAGATATCGGTACTTTTATGTTTCCTGTGAAAAGATCTGATGTTCTTGGGTTAATACGTCTCATTGAGTTTTCTGGATACAAGAAAAAGATGACTGTGATTTCCATTCATCGTTTGTGGGTCAATGAGTATCTGATAAATATAAGGATGATTTTAAACTCAATACTTACACCCCTTAATCTCACCAGAACCTCATCTCTGTCACAGAGGCACTAGAGCCACAGCATTAAGTCACAGAGGCACTAGAGCCACATCATTGTCACAGAGGCACTAGAGCCCCATAATTACATCACGGTGGCACCAGAAATACATCATGTCCCAAAAGAACTCGAGCTATGTTACCAAGAAACTAGAACCCCGGTATCACGTCGCAGAGGCACTAGAGCCACGTTATCACGTCACATAGGAACTAGAGCCCCGTTATCACGTCACAGAGGCACTAGAGCCCTGTTATCACGTCACAAATGAACTAGAGCGACGTTATCACGTCACAGAGGCACTAGAGCCCCGTTATCACATCATAGCGGAACTAGAGCCCCATTATCATGTTACAGAAGCACTAAAGCCCCGTTATCACATCACATAGGAACTAGAGCCCCATTATCAGGTCACAGAGGCACTAGAGCCCTGTTATCACGTCACAAATGAACTACAGCCCCATTATCATGTTACAGAAGCACTAAAGCCCCGTTATCACATCATATAGGAACTAGAGCCCCCTTATCCCGTCACAGAGGCACTAGTGCCACATCATACGTCACTACAGAGCTGTGTGGTGGTAAACTGAGTTTGACAGCAGCGTTAGACCATCAAGGAGGGAAATAAATGATGAATAGGATCAATAAATAAGTAAAACATGAAGCATAATTACGTCCCTCTACCTTCATCGTCGGTCATAATCAAACACTTTCCATAGATGAGTTTTGTTATTCTGTTATTCTGTTATTTTATTTACATCACATTAACGGAGGGATTCTGTTTTAGGCCACTGCATGATGCGGTGGAGAACGACCACGTGGAGGTGGTGCGTTTCCTGCTGGCCTGCGGTGCCGACCCCACCCTCACCACCTACTCTGGGCGAGGACCAATCAACATGACCCACAGCGCTGCCATGGAAACCTTCCTGGAGGGTATGTGGGAAAAGAGGGGGGGCAAACAAATAGATAACCAGGCACACATATAAAGTATATAATACAAAAACAGATTTTAGTTGTACATATAATACAATAAAACAAAATACCAAATTGTCTCCTTTATGAGGCTCCAATAATTATCTGACTGCAGCGACTTCAATGCAAAGATCGGATTCTTTTCAGCATTTAACTTCATCAAAAAACTAAATGTTACGGAAGGAGATTTCATAAAGGAACATTTTTCATTCTCTTTATAGACTAAAAGATTCATTAGCAATCAAAAAAAATTATTGAGAGAGCGCAGGAAAAGGAATCATTTATTGATGATATAGCTACGAATGAAAAAGAATAATATAATAAGGATATACCACGGACGATCCCGAGAGGAGCGTAAATGTCTCAACCACATTTCGTTAAAATCCATCCAATAGTTGTTGGATATTTCAGTCCGACTGATCAAGAATTCATCGAACCACCGCCTGAAAAGTTCTTCAAGTGGGAAAAACACATTCCGCATTTCCTCAATCCTCCTGTTTGATGTTCCACCAGTGAAATCTTTCTTTTCGAGCTGCTGTTGTTGTTGGTGCCATACACGTCTGCGTCTCCTCCCCCCTCCCCCCGCCCTCATTCCACCTCCCTCCAGCCCATACACAAGAAATTAAGCCACAATGATGATCCTTCTCTAAGTCGCCCTTTTTTTTCTTCTTTTTTTTTTTCTTCTTCTTCTTTTTTTTTTTTTTGTTGCCCCCGAAGAAGAAAATGTCGGCACAATGCCACATCGCTGTGTAGTTAAAAAAAACGAGCCGGGCTTTTCTCGAACCAGAGGGGCATTGTGGCGTCTTGCATTATGAAAAAGACTCTGGTTCTATTCTGCAAAGGATTTCTTTAAATAAAAGAAGATGGGGGGAAAAAAGAGGACAAAATAAGGACGGCTGTGGATCGGGAGTTAGGTAAGGCTTGCTCCACATGCAGGAGTGTCCTTGAACAAGTTGCTGGTTTTGTGTTTTGAAGCGCTTTGAGCGTGCGAGCAGACTAGAAAGGCGTTAGATTGGAACAGTCATCTACCACATGTGTAGAAAAAACAATCATTTACTTTCACTGACACGTGGCGGTTGATCTTTCACAGCCACTGGCATCTCCCTGTTTCTGAGAGCCTTTATACTTTGCATTTATTCAGACGTCCATGTGACTATCTGTTGCGCAACAGCTCAGACCACCCATGAATCCTCCATTGTTTACACTCAGCAGAGGGGGGCATGGAGGCGCAGTAGTTGCGCCTTGAAAGGTGCCTCCCTCAACCGAACAAAACGAGGCAAAGGGTTTTCCATCTTGAGTCGGGATCTGTTTGAGGTTTCTGCCTGTTAAAAGGAAGTTTTTTTCTCAACACTGTAGCCAGTTGCTGGTTCATGTGGGAATTGCGGGGTCTTTGTAGATTAAAGAGTAAGATCTATAGATCCCCAATATCACCAAATTGAATTAAAAAATGTTCACAAGTTTTCTGTTTGGGGACCTAAACTAGTGAATCTCATCATTGGTCTCGTAACACACTACTCCTGTCAAGTCCAATAGTTTGATCCAGGATGTTTTGATACGTCCAGGTTAATATGTGGACCAGACAGCTTTATGTCATCCATTTTATGGAAACCTCAGTCAGACATAGGCTAAGAAGTGGAGCAGGTCCAGGCTGAGTTAGCTTAGCAAGCGCTTATCCTGGCTTATCCAGGGGCAATCGCCCCAAAGTTCACTGCACTTAATCCAATCACCACGCTTCGCTTCTAATAATGATGAATGTGTTATGCCTCCGCCATAGGGGACGTATAGGGGTATGTCATGGGAACTAGTCTATCCAATTGCCGGAGAGAATGTGCCAGGACAGCGATGTTCTGGTTATCACGTGTCACAGATAGTACAAAAAAAACATTAGAAGTGAGAAAGAACCTCCATCCAGTTAAAATGTATTTTTATTGTCATTAAAGCCACTCAGTAGTAAGTAGCTGTTTATTTATCCAGTATATCCTTGTATGGATGAGAAACCGGATAGCTAACATGCCTCACAGGCAAAAAAAACCCAGGAGTGTTAGTTTCTTATCACTCCTAAACCCATTGAGGTCTTTTAACTTAAATTTGTTATCATTCTACCGCATTATTTCTCAATTGTTTAATGAAGGCTACTCATCTCTCTCTCTCTCTTAGCCGCATAGAACTCAGTAGAGCTGCAGGGAAATGAAGGGGTGGCAAATTTCTTTAGAGCGACCTTTATCATTGTGAGCTAGGTTGTGTTTTTTAACATTTCCATCTATATATTGATAAACTACCAGATGGATATCGACTAAATTTGGCGAGATGATTAGACTTGGAATGAAGAGGCATATTCTTCATATTCACATTACTTATCGTGACCTTGAATGTAGCTGCTGCCACAGAACAATTTTGCCGGAGAGGATCAATGAAGTATCTGTCCATCTATCCAATCAGGATTTTTATACACCGTGCAATATGGCTTTTTGTTGGGCTGGGAGATTCTGTTAATGAGAATCGTGATTTCTTATTTCTTGTATAAAGATCACGATTCTCTCCACGCTTTTTACGCGTTTTTAGTTTACATCATATTGCACTTTTGGAAATAAAAATTTAAGAAGCACCAAGTTCTGTCCGTGTTCAATCAAGATCCCATCCATTTTTTTATGCGTATCCTTGGTCGGGTGGTGGGGGAAGCAAACGTACCTCTCCCCAGCAATCCCCCCGGGGATGCAGAGGTGTCCCTAGACAAGATAAGTTATCCCTTCAGCAAATTCTGGGTCTATCCCGGGAACTCCTCACACCTGGAAGTGTCTGGAACACCTCCAAAGGAAGGTTCCCAGTAGGCATCCCAATCAGAGGCCTTTGACTTCCTCGCTTAGGTCCTTTTGATGCAAAGGAGGTAGCAGTAGAGCTGCTGCCTCTGTGGACCCTATTCAGTTCCCTCCCAACAAAATTCATTAAAATCCATCAGGTAGTTTTTCTGTTTTCCTGGGAACAAGCATCTGGTGGCTGAAGCATCACCACACACTGCTGTTGGGAATAGAATACTCGTCTTCTTCTTTCGGCCGTTCCCTTGAGTGGTCGCCACAGCGGATCATCTGTTTCTGCCTTGCCCAGTCGTCTGAGTCTTCCTCTGTTACACCAACCAACTGAGTGTCCTCTTAACACATCCAGAAGCCTTCACTTTGGTCTTCCCCTTGTTCTCCTGCCTGGCAGCTCCATCTCCAGCATCCTTCTACCAGTAGATCCACTATTCCTCCTCTTCTTCACTGGTCCAAACCATCTCAATCTGTCCTCTCTGACTTTGTCTCCAGGACGTCTAACCTGGACTGTCCCTCTGATGTCCTCCTTTCTAATCCTGTCCATCCTCCTCACTCCCAGAGAACATCTGAACATCTTCAGCTCTGCCTCCTGTCTTCTGCTCAGAGCCACCGTCTCTAAACCATCCAGCAGAACTGCTCTCACCTCCATCTTGGAAACCTTTCCCTTCACTCCTGCTGCTCCTCTTCTGTCACAGATAACTCCTGACACTCTTCTACAGTCACTCCACCCTGCCTGCATCCGCTTCTTCACCTCTTTTCCACACGCCCTGTTGCTCTGAACAGTTGACCCCAAGCACTCAAACTTCTGCACCTTCTCCACCTCTACCCCTTGAATCCCCACCGTTTCTCCTGCCTCCCTTTCATCCACACATGTATTCTGTCTAGCTGCCACTGACCTTCATTCCTCTTCTTCTGCTTACCGCCACCTCCCCTCATGGTTTTCCTCCACCTGCTCCCTGCTCTCACTACAGATCACAATGTCATCTGCCAACATCCTAGTCCACAGAGACTCCTGTCTGACTTCATCCGTCAGCCTGTCCATCACCATAGCAAACAGGAAGGGGCTTAGGGCTAATCCTTGATGCAGTCCCACCTCCACTTCAAACCCATCCGTGATTCCTACTGCATGAGATTAGAATACAAATTTAGATTCAAAAAAGTGGTACATTTTGACAATGATAATATTTTTTAGTATAAAGAGAATCATGTTAATATTCTTTTATCGCAACCAAATGAGATTTGTTTGTATTTGTTTTATGAATCGGGTGTTGATGACGAGGGGTTACAGGTTTTACCAGAAAGCTCCTGATCTTATTGCGGTAAATGAGACCGGCTCCATGATGTGTGAGTGTAGAACCAGATGTGTTTGAAGCAGCAGCTGGAGTCCAGCTGCTTTTCTCCACACAGCTGAGACCAGAACTCAGTCACGACATCAGAAAGTGATTAAAGCTCAGTGGTCTGGATGCAAGCTTGTGAAAATCACGTTTAAATATTTCATGTTCCAATATCTTGACGTCACTCTCAAAATGTCGGATTTTTGTGCGTTCCTTAAAGTAGCCCTAAGACTCCATTTTAATAATAAGGAATATAAATAAAAGATTAAATAAAACAGCGGAAGAAAGAGAATGAACGAGATTTAGAGTGAATGATTGAAACGTCAGCGTTCGCCAGCCGGTCTGATTACCATTCCCTGCCTGTATTTGTTCTCTCTATCCATCTCTTTTTCCCTCTCCCTCTCTCTCCGGAGGGGTTTAATGAGGCTTGGCTGTTGAATCCCAGAACAGCTTACCGCACACACACACACACACACACACACACACACAGTCACACATGCATAAACACACACACACACACACACACACACACACGCTCCTGCCAGCATCCATCTACTCAGCGCCAAGCGCCGCGGCGACAAGCCGGCACCGTCTGAGCACAAACACTCATCTTCTTCTTTCCGTCTTTCACTGTGTGTGGGTGTGTGCGCGTGTCTATGTGTGTCTGTGTGTGCGTGCGCTTGTGTGTGTGTGTGTGTGCGGCTCTATTGTTTCATCCCACTGCCTTCATCCTCTCTGTTTGATAAACCACAAAAGCCACTAACTCTCCGTTTCTTTTCCTCTCTTTGCAGACTATCTCTCCGACCTCCAGGGAAGGTCAGAGGGCGATCCAGGAATCTACTGGGAGTTTAACGGCAGCTCAGTGTGCGGTTAGTTTCCACACAAACTCATTCAACCATGCAGAGACTAAATTGTCGGGGGGGGTGGACAGGAAGGAAAAGAAGGAGTAATAATTTAGGGTTTAAGGAATACGGCGGAAATGACCCGCATCTGAAGATAAAAGTTGAGCAGAAAGGAATACGGATAAACTGGTCCTGAAGGATCGAGGGTCAAAGTAGGATAAGATAACCTGTTCAGTGTAAAGGTGTATTGATACCGAAGTCAAGGCAGAACTTTCTCGCAACAAACAAAACTAGAAAGAGTTCAAACCTCCACCGATGCACAAAAACAGCCGAGGTTGACATTATTGGGATCGATCAACCTCAAAAGTGTCTTATCTTGCAATGGGGGTTCAAAAAATGTTACCCTGATGTCACATCCTGAAGTAAGGATGTGATGACCTCATAAACATCCGTCTATTATTTTTCCATAATTTCGCTGACAAAAAAACAGACAAACGAAGGTCAAAACATGACCTTTATCTGTTTACATCAAAAACATGTATTTTTCGGAAAATGCGGCAAAAACTTGCGTAATTTTTTTGTATGAACAAACCATGTCTTCCGACTAAACCAGTGAAGACTAGGAGGACCCGTGAACCTATGGAGTAGAGACTGGTGCTTGTCAAGAGTGGGGGAACTACTGCTAAATCTATTATGACTATAAAATGTTGAATGCCAATTTATTTATTTGTAATTTTGTGTTCTTCCAGATCCGTCTAGCGAAGGAGGGGTGTATAATATTCTTGCTGATCCGCCGGGGCCGGACGAGGAGGGGGAGGATGAAGAAGAGGATGAGGATGAGGAGCAACGAGCCAGAAGAGAGTTGTTCGAGTTTGAGCTTTCCGACCGGCCACTTCTCCCCTGCTACAACATCCAGGTGTCACTGTCCCAGGGGTGAGTTAGAAATACTTGATGCAAAGAATGAGGGAATCAGAACTACAAAAACAAACAATCTTTAGAGCACAGATCTTCACCGAGACGGAGTGAACAACCGTAGACATTCCCCCGTACCTCCTCAGTTTCTCAGGAAACCTCAAAAACGAGGCATCCTTATTTTCTGCCTACCTTACAATGCAAAGGAGCGACAGCTCGACTCAGGGTGGCTGGGTTTCTAAGGCTGAACCCAGCCACCCTTTGAAGGAAGCTAATTTCGGCTGCGTGTGACCTCATTCTTTTCCGTCACTACCCAGAGCGCAGGACCGTAGGTGAGGGTTGGAATGAAGATTGACCGGAAATTTCAGAGCCTTCCCTAACGGCTCATCTCACTTCAACACGATGGACCAATTCAACTTCTCCATTATTACCAATGCTACACCAATCCACTCGTCAATCTCACGGTACATTTTCCCATCACCTGTAAACAAGACCCCAAGATACTGAAACTCCTTCGCTGGGGCAGGAACTCACCACCATTTGAGCAATACACAGTTTTCCAGCAGAGAAGAATGGCCTCAGATTCGGAAGTGCCGATTCTCATGCCCACTGCTTATCACTCTGTTGCAAACCACTCCAGGGGGCGCTGAAGATCACGTACTGATGTAGTCAACAGAAGCACATCATCTGCAAACAGCAGAGATAAAATTCTAGGCTCCTCAGACCGGACACTATTCTCATCTCGACCGGACCTTGACATCCCATCCATGATTATTATGAACAGAATCAGACACAAGTGAATTATTTGAGAAATTCAAAAGGACAAAAGGAACTGGGGTTCACTAATTGAGACTCAAGGAGCTTTGGAGGTGTGATGTAAATATACGCTGGAACTACCAGAACGAGATCTAAAGTAACTAATTTGACATCCAAAAGTGACAGGACTTACAGCAAATGAAACCAAAGGAAAGCGATGTTGCTTGGGTTAAAGAAACCAGGCCTAAATCTTTAACGCTTAAGGGATCCATGTCCACTAGGACTATAACCAGAGCAGCCAAACACGTAGAACTAAAAGATTTGGACTGAAGGAACTTTTTCGACCATTCCCCTGATTTGGCTCCCTCTTCCCTGGGATTCGTTTGACGTGGATCAGGGATCTAGTTGGGTTGCCTGCTGGGTGCCTCCCTTTGGAGGGTTTCCAGGTCTATCCCTGATCCAACAGGTAAGAGAACCCGGGGCAGACGGTGCTGGAGAAATTGTATTTTTTTTGTCAGGGATTGCCGTAGGACCCCTCTGGAGGTTGGAATGTGTTGCTCGTATGTCTAGAACACCTTGATAAGCTTTCCGAAACTTTGGCTGGATAACGTCGAAGCGGTTGAACGAATAGATGATTGGCCTCTGGACTTTTACCAAAGGCCATGAACGTTCAATCACCGTATTTGGGCCCAAAGAACAAGTTCCAAAATAATTGGGTCAACCCATTTTATAACTAAGGGGAACAGGAAGTGCTTAAAACTAAAAATTCTTGGTTTGAAGTGAAAAGTTTAAAGGTGAAAGGGTTAAATCAGATTCAAACAAACATATTGGAACTAATGGAACACGGCAAAGAGGCCAAAGTCAAACGAATAAGACTAATTCAGGAGCAAAATATCCAAGACGGCTTAAAACGAACTAAACGAAACTGACCCAAAGGAAAAGGAAGCAACATAGACCACACCCGCTTCAGCACACTTTGCCTTTTCTTATTCACACTCTTTTAGTTTCCTGTCTCACTCTCGCACATTCTTTCTCAGTGTTAGCAACACGGCTCCCGCTTTCTCACACTCGCACACGGTCCAATTAAGGTGGTGGAAAGCCAGCTTAGAAGCGAAGGAAGCGGATATCGGAGGAGGAAGAGAGCAAATGAAGAGCTGTGTGAGTGAAAAAGAAAAGAGATCCTCAGAGGAGGAGATGGAGAGAAAGAGAGAGGGAGAGAGATAAAGGCAGGACAGATGGAGAGGTCGTTAACGAGGATTGCATCGCCGTGGCGACGCAGCTAATTGGCTTCCACTTCGTCTTCTTCCCCTGACGCTTTTCTCCTCTCTCTTTCTCTCTCATTTTTTTCCTCTCGTGTCTGATGTAGTATTAATGGCTCCTCCCGGGTACAAGGCCACCGGGTACCGACACACTCTTTTCCTCTCTCACACACACACACACACACACACACATAGGCGCGCTAACGCACACACACACACTTTTATGCTCTTGCTCACATTCGTTGGGTTGTTTAACATTCCTGCAGCAACTGGATGTAAAGCAACATGTGGCCTTGGTGTGTATGTATGTGTGTCTGGTAAGCTTCCTTTGCCCTTGACACATACACGCACACACACACACACACACACACACACACACACACACACACACACACACGCTTCAACTGACATCATGAATCAATAACTGCTCCATTGATGTTGAGGCCGTCTTCGCTGCAACAGCAGAATGTATAAAAGAGGAATGTCGTTTTTTCCCTCCGCCGTCTTTCCCTCTTTTACATTTATGGTAGCAGAAAATTTAGCTGTAATTAAATGTTTAATCTATAATCAAACACCTTCCTGAAACTCATTTCCTCTCCTTTCCTGCCCCGGGACAAGTCTGACAGTTGTTACCTACGCCAAGGAGCTTTAGGTTCTGACTAGGGTTTGTTTGTTTGTTTATTTGTTTGTTTGTTTGCCTGTTGGCAGGATTACACAAAAAAACTACTCATGAAACTTGGGAGGATGGTTGGGCTTGTGGGTTATGCTTAAACAACTTAAAGGAACTTCTTTTTTTTTTAACTCGGTAGGATGGCTGAGTTTTAGAAGGGATCCGGGTAAGGGGGCGGAGTCAGGGCTTTAGTACCTCTTTCTGTATCTTATCGTACAACAGGCCCCTTATCCTTTTTAATACCTGGTGTTTCTTTTCAAACCCATTCAGAGATGTTATGTTGCTAGAAACACTGAGCTCAGGAGTTCAAATTATCCCGAAGATTGTCTGAATCTCTGTACAAACTCTTCTGTTTCTCTCATTCATTCTCCATCTCCTTCTGTCTTAACTACAGCCCCAGGAACTGGCTCCTCCTCTCTGATGTCCTGGGTCGACTTCGGATGACGTCTAAGTCTTTCCGCCGCCTCTTCCCACAACTCAATGTGCAGTCAATCCCTGAGGACGAGTTCTACCGCCAGGCGTCCCTGTCGCAGCTCCTCACAGGTCCTGATGAGCAGGAACTGGCCTCCTTTAGGCCAGACGTGAAGGACGCTTTGGAGCTGGTGGAGGCCACCCCCGAGTTGGCTGGCATGCTCGGATCTTCTCTGGAGTTTGTGGACACTCGATGGGACTCAATGGAAGCTTCGCCACCGCCAACACCACCCCCACCCCCCTCGCAAAGTCTGTCCCCCGGACCGCAGCAATGTATTCCGCCGTTATTACCATCACAGCGACAGGCTTTGACCGAGGCTGGTGCTAAAGTTGACAATGTGTTGCAGAACAGGAGTGCAGACTCCGGACAAATCCAAGGACTTAAGAATCTTGGATATTCTACTCCAGCAGGTAAAACGGACACCAAAATGGATGCTAGCATGTGGGAACCACAACAGCTAAGAAGTAAAAACACTGGGGTTCCTATTCCTACAAAGCCAAATGTGAAATTGAATGCTAACCTGTGGGAACCACAAAGACAACAAAGTAAGATTGTTGGGATTGCTAATTCTGCCAATCCAGACTCAAAAATTGACCCTAGCATGTGGGAACCACAAACACAACAGAGTAAGAATACTTGGATCCCTCATGCTGCTAATTCAAACTCAAAGGTCAACTCTAGCACATGGGAGCAACGACAACATATTAAGGATGTTAGAATCGATGATTCCGCCAAACCAGACTCAAAAATCCCCTCGAAGTTGTGGCAACAGCAAGGAAATAAATCTGTTAGGAACATTCTTGAAAAGCCCGATGAGGCAGATGGTGCTCGCATGTGGGAACCACAGCGACTGAGAAGTAGAAGCACCGTGAATGCTGATACCAAATCAGAGACTGTTCCCACAGAACCACAGCGACTAAGAAATAGGAACACCTCTAATCCAGCAAACTCAAAGACAGGGGATGCTAACAAATGTAAGCGACAAAATCAAGGGAATAAGACTGGCAAGGTGTCCGATTCCACGAACACAGCTGACTTAGTGGATGACACTGTTTGGGAACCGCAACGACTGCGAAGTAAGAATGCAGGAACGACCAGCCCTGCTAAGCTAACAGTGGCGGCTAAGACGTTGGATTGCCAGGCGATAAAGACAGTGGGTTGCACCAGCCCAGCGCCTAAAAGAGAAGCCAATTCCTGTGAGAACCAAGGACACGTAAGCAAGTCCATGAAGTTGGATGCGGCCTGGCAAAGAAACTTGACCAACGTCAGAGTCCACATCAGGGATCTAGGAATGAAATTGGGTGGAGGTACCATCCGGAGAGACATTAAGAAAGAGCAAGGGAAGACAACTGTGAAGGGTCCAAGGGTAAAAACAAGGTCATGATAACGCAGTCTAACCAATGGCACCAGAAGTTGCAACGCTCTTTCAAGAGTTCTGGATTCTACCAGGCAGAGACAGATTCCTCACTGCCAGAGGAGTCGGCAACAACCGCAGTATTAGACGAAAAAGACACATCCATGTAAATATTGTTGAAACCTATTTGGACGTTTGATAGGACAGAACCTCCTCACTATAGAGATTGTAACAGTATAATTTGTGCACTACATGTAAACTGTAAATAACTTTTTTCTTTTTTTTTTAATTTATGAATACAGTTCTCACTGTTGTCAGATGTGCAGCACAATGCAGTTCCTAACACGTTGTTTGATGGTTGAAGGGTTGATAACCTTGTGTGTAATTTTGTATTCAGCATCATGTTGGCTTTTGTCACCAAAATATTGTCCATTAAATATACAGAAATGCATCTGAATCATTTGGTCTGAATTCATGTTTATAGAAAAGACGAGGTAGTACCTGAGTAGAATCTGTAACTTGTTAGCGTTTCATAGATTCATTGCTAGCAGCCTGTCCGCTGACTTGTAAGCATTGAACAATCGTTACGCTGCGTATTTCTTTCTGATTATGAATTACATACTATTCATTTTAAAGTCCTGAGTAGCCACACATTTCTGGGGGGCTACAAGGAGAACAAAGATATTTGCGTGACGCCAATAGGGGGTTTTATCGGTCGTTTGTGGCGATGAGAGAGCGGAGTCTTGGACATTTTACTAGTTAATTTACTCTCAAACCCTCACCTATGATTATGAGCTCAGGGTAGAGACTGAATGAATGTCATCAAGGATACGAGAGCTTAAAAAAGAGCTTCCCTTAAAGAGAGGCTCGTCTCAGCCTTAGATGTCCGATGTGGAGATTGGGCATCCGAGGGGAGCTCAAAAACAAAAACTGCTGCTCCTGGAAGTGCTTCGAGTATCAGGATGGCATCAAGACGCAGAATACTGGGCATGTCCAACCGGGGTAGACTCAGAATTCGCTGGAGGGATTACATGCCTCATCTGGACTGGGAACCCCTTGGGATCCCCCCAGGATATGGTGGCGAGCGCTGCCTGGAGGAGCTAAAAAATTGCATCGAAGGAAGGAGGTGGAGGTTTATTAGGCATGACCGACTTGGAGGACAGACCCACAATTACCTTGAGAGGTTACATATCTGATCTTGTTTTCGGATCCCCACACGATGAGCTGGAGAGTGTTGCTGGGGAGAGGGACGCCTGGAATACGGCCAAGCCGGTATCCCAGACCCGACCCGACTCCAGAGGTGTGTGGATCGATGTGTGAGATGGGATTCTTGTTTTACCGGGATCAATGCGTGAAGAGGTCATTTGACGGAATACGGAATGACCTCGTGAATTTTTCTCGCATCTCGGGAAAAACAAACCGTCATTTATTGGTGTAAATAGTCTTGATGTTTAAAATTGGTTTAGTAAAGTGGGAAATTGGACTAAAATAGTCGATAAATTTCAAATAAATTTTTTTTAAAATATGTGTTTTTTTTATTTTTAGACAACGATTCTTTTTTTCTCGGGTCGCTGTGACTCGCGGTCAATCCGGTTCCAGGGTGGATGCAGAAAAGGAATTTTTTTTCCAGATTCCAGAAACATTCCAACCACAATTCTATAATATTTTAATCACAATAATCTCAATGAAAAATCGTGACAAAATTTGCTGCTCATACCAGGAAGTGCCTGCTGCGATGTTTGAAGACGTGAGAGAGATGTGTGCGTGTACATCCTGTAGTTTAGTTAATTGGATGCTCATTTGCATTTTATCCAGCGCCGTGTGTGTGTGTGTGTGTGTGTGAATGTTAAACAGCCTCTAATTAAAGGCGGTGCAGCGAAACGCGGCAACATTTCATTTCTGCCGGACGGGAAATTAAATTCCGCTGATTGGACCGCCGACCTCTCTCTCTCTCTCTCTCTCTCTCTCTCTCTCTCTCTCTCTCTCTCTCTCTCTCTCTCCCTCCCTCCCTGTCTGTCTGGGAGAAATTACAAGACGGGTGTTGTTGAGTTGAAATGTGACACAGGAAGGTTCTAACTCCAGGATCTCTGGCGGATGTCTGACTCAGGAGACGGCGACTGGCAGCAAAATGCACAAAATCCGCCAACCTTGGAAGGAAGTCGGCTCCGACTCTTTGTACCGCATTTATACAATCTAATACTGTCGTCCAAATTCCGCAACCTAAGAGGCTTGTCGGTACCAAGTCGCCTTTTTTTTCGTAGTTAAATAGCTAGATAGGCCTTTCACGTTATTACATAATGGTCCCTGAAGATGAAGGAGATAAACAGAAATATTTGTGCATCATTGAAGTTGCTTCCATTCATGTAATTGAAAATATTGGCGACCCAAGAATTCCACTTCAGTTCGATCATTATTTTGTTATTAACTCGTTGATTAAATGTTTGTGAGTGTTATCATAGGAGAGTTTGGCGTCCGGGCTCCGGCCTCATCACTCCCCACAGACATTATTAAACCTTGAGATTGCTTGGGGGGTGATGAGTGAACTACTGAACCCCCTTTGTTGTAGCCTACAGGTGGAGGCAGAGGTTGAGGCGGGGCTGAAGGTACAGGCAGCGAATACATGTGCGGAGCGGCAGCATCAGGACGGGCGGAGGGAGACATGGGAAGTTGTTGCAGCTTAAGTAGACCGCCAATTAGGAACAGGTGCGCTTGATGGCCGATGAGGATGATGAGGCATGTAATTGTGTGTGTTTCTGCAGCGGCGCACTCTGGTTGTCTGCCTTGACTCGCTCGGAATCTCGCCCCATTTATTCATTTTATCATTACTTTCACGCCGTTTTCCACTCTTCAGTGATTGACTGGTGCTGATAAATGATGTCATTTACTGCTGCGGCTTCTTCCACCAGAGGAGAAGCCTTTGGCACCATCGACGGTTAGACTCTGCAGGCGATCGACTTTTCTATGAGTATCTACGCCTACTAATGTATATAATATACGTCAGTTTTATATATTTATAGGCTGTAATACAGGTGGAGGTGTGGCGATGTCGAGCTGTAGCAAAGCTGATGAGCGTGGAGTAGGTGAAGCTCGATTAAGAAAGGTGGTGAGAATTTGTGGGCGGCAGAACGGATCGTGCAAATAAAGATGACTGCAGAGGAGATGTTCGCTTTAAGAGAAGTGATGGATAAGAACGGAGAAGGTCAGAAGGAGGTGCATTGTGTCTTAGTGGATTTAGAGAAAGCGTGGGACAGAGTGGCGAGAGAGGAATTGTGGGATTGCACGAGGATGTCTGGAGTGATAGATAGATATGTGACGGATAGTGAGGGCTGGGTTGAATGTGGGGGTGGGACTGCACCAAGGATCAGCCATGAGCCCCTTCTTGTTTGTTATAGTGATGGACAGGCTGGCAGAAGAGGTCAGACATTGTTAACTGTAGTGAGAGCAGGGAGGAGGTGGAGTGAGAGCAGGGAGGAGGTGGAGTGAGAGCAGGGAGGAGGTGGAGTGAGAGCAGGAAGGAGGTGGAGGAAATCTTGGAGCGGTGTCGGTATGTGCTGGGGAGAAAGGAATGAAGACAGAATACATGTGTGGGAATGAATGTGAGACGGGGGGGATGGTGAGGAGGGAGGAGTAGAGGTGGAAAAGGTGCAGGAGTTTAAGTACTTGGGGTCAACTGTTCAGAGCAACGGGTGGAATGTGGAATAGAGGTGAAGGAGAGAGTGTAGGAAGGGTGGAGAAGAGTGTGAGGAGTTATCTGTGACAGAAGAGCAGCAGCAGGAGTGAAGGGAAAGGTTTACAAGATGGTGGTGAGAGCAGTTCTAATGGATGGTTTAGAGACGGTGGTTCTGAGCAGAAGACAGGAGGCAGAGTTGAAGATGTTCAGATGTTCTCTGGGAGTAAGGAGGAGGAAGGACAGGATTAGAAAGGAGGACATCAGAGGGACAGTCCAGGTTAGACGTCCTGGAGACAAAGTCAGAGAGGACAGATTGAGATGGTTTGGACTCGTGAAGAAGAGGAGGGATATTGGATGTACTGGTAGAAGAAAGCTAGAGATGGAGCTGCAGGCAGGAGAAGAAGAGGAAGACCAAAGTGGAGGTTTCAGGATGAGGTGAGAGAGGACATGCAGTTGGTAAGTGTGACGGAGGAAGATGCAGAGGACAGGTCTAGATAGAAACAGATGATCCGCTGTGGACGCCCACGAGATGGAGCAGGTGAAAGAAGATCTCCACCCATTAACACGAACGCCGTGGATCATTTAGTGCCCACAACGGCGTCGCTGTGGACACATTTCTGTTTTAAGAGCCCATCAACTTGGAGGAGGCAACCTGCCAAATCGCAAAAGCAAACCAGTAGCAGGGAAATCTGCTGATACAGAAATGTAAAAAACATCTGCGGAGCCTCCATCCCTCCCAGTTCACTGAACTCGGACAGAAAGCCGCCGCCGCCGCCGCCGCAGGTTTGTCCAAGCCGCTCAGCGGATTACTGAAGCTTTCAGAGGACAATATCATTGCGACAGCATCAGATGGCGTTCATTAATCAACGCGGTACCAAGTTTGACCAACCGTATGAATTACCAGGTAAAATATTCATTCCGAAACAGCAGCGCCATTTGTTATAGCATGAAGTGAGGGTGGATATTCTCAAGGAGCGAAAAGAAACGAATCCCAAATGAATGTGGGATTTGAAAAAGAAAAAGAAAAAAAAAAGAGAGACGATGAATTTGTTAATCGCATCTATTTGAATAACAATTAATCGGCAGCTAAAAATGTCCTAATCATGACGGCTGTAACGATGCACTATCTGGACAGAGAGTAAGGTGGAGATCAGGCTCGCCAGACCATAATACTGCAACGTGAAGACTCCGGTTGGAGCATTATTAATCAGGAATATATTAATGAATTATTTCCTGCAGCTTATTCACACTTTACCTTCATACGAATATAGATTCATCTGTTTCCACCCGTTCTTTACGTTTCCATTTGATGAAGACAACAGTGACGCGTTGAAGGTTTGACAACCGCACAAATGGAAACTGTAGAGGACTTCCATGTAAGAGAACACAAATATATTTTCCTTTCCACTATTTCATTCGTATCCCTTTAATATCCTGATCAACTTTTTGGTTGGGCACATTTTAAGACTCTATTTCCCATTAAAAGATGTGTTCTACTTGACTGAACCAGTTTATAAAATGACTCAGTGAGGGGCCAAAGAGTGAGGGGCCAATGATGGAGCCCTGGGGGACACCACAGGTCATAAGGCCTTTTGAGAAAGAACTATTCAATAAATAGCTGGGAAAAAATCTTTCTATATTTTTTTTCCTCTTGAAAACGGGACCAAAGGAGACAAAACCACTGATTTGAATTTACTGTTAATTCAGACAGACGGATGTGTCTGAAAACCGATGAAGGGCTTCATGCGTATCATTAAATGTCTTTAACGTCGAGTATAAATCAGACTTAAGGGTATTTACGCCATTTCCAATATCAACGAGTTGACCCAAACAGTCCAGGTTCATACAGAGAATCGGTTAGGAGTAAATCTCCTTTTTTTCCTGATAGGTCCCAGTAAAACTCTAGAGGTGATGTGGAACGTCCCTCCAAATCTCTTAATCTGATAAATATAATGCGTTTGGGTTGGTGGTCGATGGATGGAAATACACGAATGGGATGGAATGAAGTCAGCTGATTCGTTGTCGCTGGTATGTAATGAGTCAAGCGTTGCCTACATCACATGTGACCAAACATCTGGTTCTCCTCACACCATCCTCATCGTCGGCCCCAAAGATTCCAACTACAATAAAGGGAATAATGTCTGCTGGACAAAGACCAGGACTGGAAGATGCAGATGGATCTAGATCCTGAGCTCGTCTTGCCAACAGAAACCAAGGCGACAAATCTGAGGTGAATTCCAGAAAGTGGGTTTAATAGAGTCAGAGTTGGATCCTACACTCTGGTTTGATCAACCCTGAGTTGAGAAACTGGAGTTTTTGATTCCAGAATAGCTGATCTGAGTATTTTTCACTGTGACGATCAAAAGCCATCATCAATGGAACGCCGATAATGTGATTCGCCATGGCAACCGTTGGAACGCAAGGGTCAGCGTATCTCATGCCATTTGAGCTGGGGGTCTTGATGTGCTAATGAGCGATTATTTAGAAAAAAGAGAAACTCGGCTTCATCAGAGAAAAGAGAGAAAAATAGAATGTGTCCAAAAAGTGAATGAATCAACTAGTTTTGTCGCATTTCCTCTGAATATTGTGTGTGGAAAGGGAGTGGAACGATACTGAAGAGATCCCCCCCCCCCCAAACCCCCGCGATGGGTGATATCTGGAATATCTTGCCTGGACTGCTGCCACCATGACCCCCAACCTGATTAAAATGATAAATGGCAGATTCATGATTACATCTCGCTTTGGTTTTAATCGTTTTTATGATATCAGTCAGTGGATATTTCATCAGCAGCTTTAACGTGAAATATTCGCTGATGTTGTAGAAGAAGCTCGTTTGAAAAAAAATAAAAAATAACTGGTGGAGCAACAGAACGAGGCAATGAAAGCACATCCTACCTGGCTCTCTCACTCCTCTCCCGACATCCGCAAAGTGGCTGCAAAGTGACCATAAGGGGAGGGGGGGGCACACTTGAGCGAGTCCTAATAGCGTAACTATTCGATGCACCCTTTGATGAGCGGAAACATTCTGCATCATTGACCAGACCAGGTTCCAACAAAGCGCCTGACTCTTAACTCTTTTTCTTTTATCTCTGCCTACTTCCTGCACTTTCTTTACTGTGCAAAAACGATAGGTTTGAATGAAAACACTCATTTATAATTTAGAGTTATTTTACGTTTATTTTGGGTATATAATTCAGCCAAGGCTTCCCGTAAAATGAGAACGAACAGGTTACCTCATTTAAGACCGACTCTTTTCGCTCACAGATTGTTGCATCTACTTCAAGACTGCAACCAAATCAACATAAACCTCATTCCTTTCCTGTAGAGGTCCCCCAAAATGTCCAACGCCTTCTCTGTAGCAAGCGCTAAGTTTGTCCGTCGGGGGTTCTGCAGGAACCGTACAACATGACGGACGAAAAACGCTCCCTCTAACAATCCGACAATTATTCGACAACCCAGCAAACATACTAATATATCGTTTTTAATGATGATTATGAATGTTATATTTATTCTCTTACACGTTAAAAACTGGAACTTTAGTTTTTCGCACCAGGTGCCGTCTTATTCAAGCCTTTCCTTAAACTGACAAAAATAAACCCCATCAACATCTGTTTTTTGCCTTCGGTGAATCTGCATTCGTCCCCCGGTGAAAAGACGGCGGTCACGCATATTTTATCAGCTCCAGTTCTTATTGGCAGAGATGGAAACATCAATTGGACATGCTAATTGTCCCCGAGTTTCCCGCAATGCTATGATGCGCATTCCAGACATTGGCGTGCGAAGCGTTTTCCATTCTTCGCAGCAGAAGCGACACTCAGGGAAGAGTCATTTGGTGCCGAGTCCGACAGAAAGACTCTTGTACTCTAGAAGGACACTCAGTCGAGAACATTCTTCCACCGAGGCCAAGCGGTCTTCTGATTTCACATAAAACAGTCAAATCTTGCTACAGTTTGGCCTCGCATATAAACAACGGCAACTTGGGGGGCGTGACTATGCAAACTTTTAAAAATGGGTTCCAGAGAGTGACTGTTTCAAAACCCCAACTGGCAAAATGCAAATCTTGCAAAAAAACAATTATGCAACAGAACCCGCGTCGACCACGACTAACGTAAAAGTCGTGGTCGACGCCGGTTCTGTTGGCTTGACAGCCACACACAGACAAAACAACAAAAACAAAATACGAACCATCTTCTTTTGTTGAGCTTATTTATTATTTATATTATCAAAAATGTTATACTGCCATCTACTGGCAATATCGGGGGCGTGGAACTTTTGAAAACAGCAAAGGAGCATTTTTTAATCTAAAATGTTGTCAAATCCAGACCTCAAATTCAAACTCATAGCCATAACTTCCTGTCTCAAAGTAGTAAAGAAAGGCCCTTAATCCAGGTCCACACGAAAATCTAATGGGATCTAATCTGGATCCAGCCCTATCCATCCACTGTCATGGAAATCATCAGCTCATCCTGCTGAGGAACCATTGGACCAGCCAAAAACCAACTCACCGACCCACCAGCCAAGATAGGAAGACAAGACAACAAACTAGCCAACAAACAACCGTCTAGCATCAATCGGGTCAGGATGTTAAAAGGCAAAGAAGAGCATTCCAGACATATCTCTCCCCAGCAACACTCTCCAGCTCATCCTGGGGGATCCCGAGGGCGTTCCAAGGCCAGATGAGATACATAGTCCCTCCATCCTGATCAGACGCCTGAATGACCTCATCTGCCTCAAACTCCCTCCGGATTTCTGAGCTCCACACCTTATCTCTAAAGCTGGGTCCAGCCCTCCGACGAAGGAAGCTTATTTTGGGCGCTTGTATCTTTGACCCTGCAATGAACCGCCTGTCCATCTCCCAGTCCATCATCCCATCTCTGGAGAACAAGACACCACGATAGTTAAAGTCCTTCGCTTGAGGAAGGAACTCATTCCCAACCCGATGACAATCCACCGTTTACTGGGACTATGGCCACCAACTTGGAGATGCTGACTCTCATACCGGCCGCTTCACACTCAGCTGAAAACCGCTCCAGTGCTGCTGGAGGTCACGGACAAACGAAGCCAACAGAACCAAATCATGTGTAAATATTTAAAGATGCTGGATCTGGATTTAAAATTGGATCGGAACCAAACTGCACACATTCGTAGATACAAACTCCTTAAATATAACCGTTTTTCGTTCCTGGATCTGCACCAGAATCAAACGAAACGGGTTATTTTCCGACCCGAGACCCAGTCGACTATTTTGTGTCCCGTCTGTGAGCCGACAAACCAAACATTAAACAAACGAACGCGAGTTTGACGTCGGTAAAATCGAAAACTTTTCTAAAAATGAAACTAGCTAATCACCTTTTGTTCTCTTGCTTAAACGCATTTCAAGAACCTTCAAATACGTGCAAAACCTCGCTGCAGAAAAGGTTTGCGTAAACACAGGGTTGAATTTAGCAACAGCTGCTGCACTAAAACAAATAAAGCCGTTGGGTGGTCTTTGAGAAGATGCTGCCTGCTGTCTGCGCAGAGATTCCAGGATACACGTGCGGCTCCCTCGCCTCTCCAAAAAAACTGGGACAAAGTATTTTCCTCTAATACGAAACAGAGCGAGGGTCTATTCATGCATGCAGGATGTTTTTCTCGCGCTCTCGCTCTCTGTGTCACCGTCGGCCTCGCACGTCCTCACTCAGCCCCGTCTTCCCTTTCACTCGCCCACACCCATTCATCCTGATGCGTGCGTGAGCAGGATGAGTCATTCGCGCACACACTGGGCAGGATTAAAGGATGATGGCGAGTGAAAGGGAAAAGAGACGCCGGCACAAACACACCCCTTTCTGCATTCTCCTCGGGAGGAATATTATTCATTTGCGAAGATTCTTAAAATATGCGATGATACGTACGATTGATAAGTAAATGAGATTGTCGTCATTGTGACTTTTATTTTCTTGATTGATTTTTGAGAAATGAACAAGAACCCAGACATGAAAGAAGGGACTAACATCTGGTTTTAACCTTCAGGAAACCTGCATTCGTTCTCTATGGTGGCGCACACTCATGAGTTCCAGCTCTTGGCAGGGACAAAAACATCCTTTGGGTGACGATCATTTTCACCACTTTTCCAGCAAGATGCCACGAAACACATTCCAGACGTTGGAGCGTAAATAATTCTCTATTCTTTTCAGCTCTGGATTCACTCGTAGATCCGTCATCAGGTGTTCACTTTGACAGGGAGACTTCTCTGAATCTAGGAGGACACTCAGTCAAACGCATTTGACCGCCGGCCGTCCTGAATCTGACCTTATCGAACGTCAAACTCGTACCCTGTCACAAAATGTCCGCTCTCAGAATATTAAAGACAGACTCTTCATCCAGATCCACAACAAAATGCTATGAGGTCCGTTCTTGCCAAAATACATCCTCCCATCCAGTTTCATGGAAATCCAGTCGGTGGTTTTTGCATAATCCTGCCAAAAAAACAAATAAACCAAAAAACCCAAACACCCCCAAAAACCAACCAACCAATCAGAAAAACCAACTAAACCCAAAAAATGTCGGACATATTCACAGAAGCGGCACATAAACTGGTTGGTTGTGCTTTTTTTTTTTAAACATTCCAAAGCACATGGTCTACAATCCCTGGAACGAGTTCCTTTAAGTGTTCGCCAAAACCCCTTTCTTAGTTCAATGGTGCATAATCTGGCTGCAAGGTAAAAGAAACTCCTACACGGCCTCTTCAAGCTGAGCGAGGTCCACCTTAACTCTGCTCCTCCGCTCCCAATGAAAGCAGCGGAGGCGTAACGAGGCCGTTCTGAATTGTTGGGCCGCTGATACGACAGCGGTGGTAGTCGGAGATGGAACTGAGAGGCATGTCACGTCTAGAACGTTTAACGTCGACGTTATCAGATGTTGGTACCACAACCAGGAGGCTAGCTGCCGGGAGTGTTTAGCGGCTAACTCAAAGAAGGTACGACTCGCGACCCTGTATAGCGAGCACAATTGAAGAAGATACGTTGGACAGTGTGCTTCAGCGGAAAGACAGATCATCACTGCGACACGTGCCCCCAGATTTTGTTCCTTCTAAATTTCCATCTGGCAGCTTTTTAAAGCAAAACCTCAACTTCCAGCACAGTGGAGGAGGACGTCTCCTCGGGCTCCTCCACCAGAACTACAGGAGGAAATTAAGGTCCAAATTAGGGATGTGATTAATTTGTGTTGCTAAAAATAATCCATAACATATTCCAGATTAATTACGAGCGTTGCATGTGAAAGTCCACCGGTCTTTTTTTAAATTTTTATTAAATGTCCACGTGATACACCACACTCTATTAATTAGTCCAGTCTAATGAAACGTGGTGAATCCCTATTAAATTTATCATCGATTCTTTTTTTCCTGATTTGATTTTAAGCGGGCGAACCCGGTAAACCTTCCTCCGAGTGCTGGATGTTGTTAATTGAGGACTGTGGTTTTCACCGAACAACATCAACACATTCGCCGAGCCATTATCGCAGAAACTCGGCAACGAGAGGCGCTTAATTAGAGAGGGGGAAAAAAAATCTCCTCGTTTAAGACGGATAAAAAGGGAACACGCCAACGAGGTGGAGGAGAAAACAGACGGAGGGGAGCGCGGTAGATCGGCCGACATTAGAGGAGTGCGAGAGAGAACGAGGGAGAAGGAGAGAGAGAGAAAAAAGAGGGAGAGAGAGAGAGAGCACTAATGAAATATGAATGAGTCCACAGGAGGCGGAATCAGCTGTGTGTGTGTCGAGGTTAAGTCCTGATAAACAACAGGAGTCTGACTCACAGCCAGCGTTGACGTTTGTGTTTTACACCGAGTACACAACGGCTGCCTCCTCGGGTCAACGTCACTGACGTCAGTTTCCTGGACTCAAAACCGCTGCCGCTCCCAATCGGGATATTTATTCGATTTATATGACGGATATCTGGTTATCTGTCACAGTTTATATAAGAGCCTGGCATCAAAAAGCGACGTAGGAGAATGACTCGCGGCGAATTCACGCACAACTTCAAGTGAATTTTTTCCGCACTGTGATTACGTGCAAAGCAAAACGGATGCAAAGTCTCAGCAGGTGAGGCGAATTACCCGGGGAATTTTTTCTCCTTCTATTACGTCTTAATGTGGGTTGAAAAACGTTTGTCTTGGAAAAAGCAATCTGCATGATTACAAGCTTATGGCGGCTGCGTGGGGTCGAGCGCTGCCTCACCTAATGTTCACCGCAGACAGCTTATCGCAGTCACTCAGTCACACCCACTCACATTTGTAATTGGTTTTCCAACATCACAAACATACCTGTGACTCCAACAATGAAATGATTTGGTCATGGTTGACGGTGGACGGGAATGACGGGAATAAAAGTTGGTCACGTGAGTGGGTAGTTCAAGTGAACTTGTTAAAATCTACTTATGCAAGTGAAGTGGGTGTCGTAATACAAACATGGAGACCGAAGGAGAAATTCACCCACCCATACGTTTTTTTCAGGGTCGCAGTGACCAAAGGCTAAGAAGGGCGTTCCAGATGTCCGTCGCCCCAGCAACACTCTCCAGCTCATTATAGGGGATCACCAGGACTTCCCAGGCTCAATGAGAGATATAGTCCCTCCAGCAAGTTTGGGTCAACCGCGGGGTCGCCTTCCAGTTGGACGTGCCTGAAAAAACACGCAAAAGGAGACGTCCAGGAGGCTTAAGGATCAGATGTCCGAACAAACTCAACTTTCTCCGTTTATCGCAGAAGAGGAGTGGCTCCTCTCCGATCTCCCACCGGATGTCTCACCTCATCCAGCCACCCTACAAAGGAAGCTCATTTAAGCCACTTGTATCCCTGACTTCATTCTTTGTGTTTCTAAACTGGAATCCTGACTAAAGGCGAGGCTCGGAATGCAGATGGACCGGATAATTCAGAGCCTTGCCTCGCACCTCAGCGCTTTTGTTCAAGTCTTTCCTCTCCAAGGTCAAATTTCCCGATAGTTATGCCAGTCTAATTGAACCCGCGGTTAGTTTGTCCTACATTTCCACATCAACCTCCTCACATCCAGGTGATCAACCCTGACGGATCCTGGTTTGGCCCAACAATTCGCAACACGACTTTCTCCCCCAAGTTAAAAATGTTCAACTTGAAAAAAAACATGAAGGTCATTGCAAAGTCACTTCTACTCGCAGCTATCCCTAGACTTTACATGAAACAGAGCCACGTAAAAATGTCATGCGTTCAGTATGAACCTTATCATTAAGGTCTTTGTATCTAAGCGTGACCACATGCCAGAACCGGGCCTCTCTTGGACTTTTACTCTCCGTTCACACTGAAGGTGACGCCAACTTGTCCTGCAGCACGATTGAGTTTAAACTCAAGGCGAATCCATGAGTAATGGCGAATGAACTATAGGCGATGCAAATCAGGAAACGTGAATGACACCAGTTTGTGTTTCTTGGGTTATTCGCAACAATTCATGTGACACCGTGATACAAGAGCATGACTTTTTGTCACACATCTGGACGTCAGTTGAGGAAGAGGAAGAAGCTTTACGGCGCCGTCTGTGTCTGCCTTCAGATAATTGTATGAACCCAGACATGGCGGCGTTTGATTACTTCCATAATAAAAGCAATGCGGTGCAGTAGTGGGAAAAAATACTTTTTGTACTGCTCCCGGAAGAAAAGGGCGTATATTATTTTTATCCTGTTTTTTTGGGTTTGCGTTACTTATAATTGGCTCTTGTTTTTTTACCACTCAAAGAAGGATGGTGACATCACTTCCTTAAAAACTTATCAATTCCTTAACTTATGCTGAATCTGCCACATTTTGTACGTAGTGCTAGATTTCCTCGGCCAACCCACGATACTAGTTAACGTTCCGGTAAAGTCTGGCCTCTTGTTATTCAGATTAAAGAGGAAAGACTAAATTATCCTGGCGTTTAGATCAAAGCAGGCATTTTTTTAACCGCTCCTCCAGTGTTTGTGCTATTCTAGGCCAACCCGTAGATTTCTCCGTATTAAAAAAAAAATCTTCTGATCTGACTCTGGGGAAAAATTATGGTCTGTCCCTTTAAGGAGTGATAAACGGGGTAAACGGAGCGTCCAGCGGCGTTGGGTTTCATCACCATCTCCACCCCCAGCTGGACTCAAACACCCACTTTAATTCACTGCAGTCAACGCTCGATTCCACGGTGTGCGTGTGTTCTCGCCATTAGTGTGTGCGTACAGCAAGTGTGTAACCCTGATTGTGTGCTGTAGAAAAGCCTCGTGTGAGTGTGTGTGGCTGCCTCACACCAGCGACGAAGCCGACAGATTGAATTGCTAATGCACCGCAGGGAGTTTGCTCGTGTGTGTCAGTGTGTGTGTAGGTTGTCTGGCTGTTTAGCGAGCGAGACGAGCAGCGCTGCCGATGAATATTTAAACAGAGGGAGCGAGAGCGAGAGCGAGAGCGAGAGCGAGAGAGAGAGAGAGAGAGGGCAGCCATCATTTATTGATGTTGCTGAAGGGAAAGATGAATAGCCCGTCTGTGTACACAGCGCCAGAGAGGAGTGTGTGTGTGTGTGTTGGAAACAGACGGCATCCGAATGCAAGTCGGCACCTGGACCGTATGAGAAACAGCAGACGCCAGATTACGACTCAAAGAGATTTGCTTGATGGATTGTCGGCGTCTCCTAGTATCCAACGGCAGAATTTGAGAATTTTTTTTTTAACTTTTCCTTCAACTCACAAGCCAACAGTTTTGCATTCAATTCTACGAAAAACTGTTTAATCGCCCGATAGCGATTGTTTGAGCGAAACGCTAATTTGTTTTGGAATGGTTAGAAACGTTTCCATTTATTCATTTGAAAACGGTTGGATAAATAACTCGGCGTCCCCAACAGCTTGACTATTTCCCCCGAAAAGTACCCAATCCCCTGCGTTGTGCAAGCAATCCCCCTGATTGAACTTGAACAGTTTTTTTCGTAAAAATAATGTATAAAGTTTAGATCTCCTTCAGTCTGTTCATATGCAACAAATTTGGACTGAATCGGATCAATGGTTGAGAAATGATGCCGCTAAAACCTTTGGAGATGAAGCGCCCCCTAGTGTCATGAATATACAACCCACCTTTACCCCAAAATCAATCCAGTCGAAAAATGATCCATGAACTAGTTTTTCAGTTCTATCTGAGAATCTGTGTTTTTTCTTCCCCTGGTGACTTAAATATTAGCTACTAGTTTAATGTGAGTTTAATTCATAGGCACCACGTTTGGACTAAATCGGACCAAGGAGCAGGGAGGGTTTGTCCGAAAACTTTAGTTTTTCGTAAAAGGCTCACCCACGTTAATAATATATTAAAGTATTCAAGTAAAATATGACATATTCAAGATAAATCTCACCCGAGTCAATTAATATGAACCGAATTTGGACTACAGCGCGAACAACGGTTGAGAAATGAGGTTGAGAATACCTGAGGATAAAATTCAAACATGATCCATGAAATCGTTTTTGAGTTGTAACAGGAAGGATCTGAGGAATTTGCGGCGGCGGCAGTGACGCGTCCATTAAATCTCCGACTTATCGGATATATAAAAAGGGTTTATTTAACTATGGTTATCTACTGTTTAGTTTTTGACTAGTGTGCGATAATGACGCCATCTGGTTGGGCCAGATGGAGAATTTATTTAGCTTAAGCGCCACCTACTGTTTATCCCTTAAGGCAGTTTTTTAGGATCTCCATTTTCTTCCACTTATCCAAAGTTGGGTCACGGTGGCAGCTGGTTAAGCAGGGTTCTTCTAAACATACTTCTCCCCAGCAAAGTTCATGCCGTGGGGTCCCAGATGTTTCCAGGGCTGATGGGTTATGTGATCCCTCCAGCAAATTTTGGGGTCTCCTCACAGTTGGATGTACCGACCAACTGAAGGCACCTTATTCAAAGACCACAACACCAACTATCGCCTTTTGGCGCAAAAGAACTGTGGCTCCACTCTGAGCTCCTCAACTTATCTCTGAGGCTGAGCCCAGCCACCCTCCGAAGGAAGTTATTTTCGGCCTCCTCGTTCTTTTGGTCACTCCCCAGAGCTAGAGACCATATGTGAGGGTTGGGATGTAGTTCAACTCTTAAATTGCATGCTTTAACCTTATGACTCAGCTATATCTTTACCACGATGGACCAATACGTCGTATATTTCATCGCTTATCCCATCACACATGAACAAGACACATATTTATTTATTCATACGGTGATATTTGTTGGATAAGATTATCCTAACCCAAGCTACTGACGTAACAAGGTTCTAGACCAGCAAGGTTTTGGTTCCACTGATACCAGTCCGAAACCCCTTCTTTTGCTGTGGAAACGTAAAGAACCAGTTCCAAACGAGGCACCGGCTCCAAACCAGCCCTTGGTGGAAAAGGGAGAGGTGTTTAAGGGGCTTGTGTTTATAACTGCTCCTTTTGATGAGTGTCACAAAACACATCATGGAATCTGTCAAAGGACAGCAAGACAAGATTGAAGGAAGGATTAGTAAGGATGAAGTGGTTCTGACAACAGACCAGTGGAGGTAGTGAAACGTCTGGGAGTGTTGTGGCGTTTTTAACTAGAATGTTCAAGTCAATCTTTGAGATGCCTGAAGAATGGAAGAAAAGTGTACTGGTGGTCCAATTATCAGGAACAAGGGCGATGTGTAGAACTTCAGCAACTACAGAGGATTAAGGCTGATGAGCCACACAGTCATGTTCTGGGAAAGAGTAGTGGAAGCTAGGTTAAAGGTTTCATGCCAAAAAAAGATCACTGCAATTTGACGGGGCTCATGGAGAAGTACAAAGAAAGTCAGGAGTCGCATTGTTTCTTTGTGGATTTAGAGAATGCATACGAACGAGCGCTGAAGTAGGAATTGTGGGATTGCAAGATTACCAAAAACTTCAGAGCGGATTGGCATGACATTTTACCCGGTCGTAGGTTTTGGCATATCCTAGAGGTGATTCGATTTTGGTGACCCGCTCAATCACCAACTCCCCCTCATGCACTCTGGACGCCACTGGGGTGCAGAAAGGCTCGCTATGAGAGAATTCTGATCCCCAAGGTCATCACTGCCTTGAGCGGTAGACCTTGCTGAACAGGCTGGAATATAACGGCTGTCTGTCTTTTGATGTTATTAGTACCTGGGGGCCAAGCCCATGGCACTTACCTCAGCAGCTTTGCAAAGCATAGCTCAAGAGAGGAGCTTCACCCATGGCACTCATGTTCTCCAGTAGACTTATTATTCCTCTTCCGTATCAAAATATTGCTGCGCTACTATTCCCAGAGGTTTGAGAGAAACTTAAGACAAAATCGCGCGGCTCAATCGGGAATGGTGGGCTTTAACTTTTAGTAATGATTTGCCAAACGTTTTTGGTGATAATCGTTTGGCAAATCTTCCATGAGAATTAATGGAGAATTGCAGCGAAAAGACCCTCCGTCTTTGGGGCCCTGTAAGTTCAGCATCCCTTAACGTAGAAACACCGTTCCGAGTTTAAAAAGTTAACCTCCACAGAGGTCTGAATTCACGGAGAAGACCTCCACAATAGTCCGGACATTACAGAAGAACCCACCATAAACCCACATCTTTGACTCCACAGCCATCATTTTTGCATCGCAGCGTAGGAATATAGGAATATTTGTTGTGCTTCATTTAATACCAGCCTGTTGGACACGTCTACTGTGTAGATTCGTACTTTTCAGACGCACACCGCAGCTTTCAGCCAGGGGAAGGTGTCTGCAGGTGGAAACCGACCTTCCTGGGACCTTTAAACCCTGAGCCGCGACTTCCTCCGGTCGGTGGGTTGGCATTGATGGCCAGCGGCTGCCCGTCTTCTCTTCGCTTCCAGCTTACCTCCTCCTCCACCTCCTATTCCAGAGCCAACACGAGGCTCTCTCTGCTGCTTCCCCCAACATGCGAGCAGCTGCCTTCCTCTCCCTCCCAGCTATTCCCAGAGCTGTGAGTGTGTTCCACACAGACTGTGCCGGAAAACCTCTGCAGCCAACTTCAACAGGGAATATCCAGGCAGGCCACCCTTTGTCCCTGCACTGGTGGACCGGGTCCTGGTACTTGGCAGCTTCCCTCTCATTGGCTTCATCCCAACTGTCTTCCTACGGGACAGTCAGTTCCACCAGGATGATCTTTTTTTCCCCCCTCTGACCACATGACAAGGTCAGGCCTCAGGGATGTTTGGACTACCTGTGGAAAGTGTAGTTTTCTTCCCAGGTCCACCCTCATCTCTCATGCTTGGGCTGTCTGAAGGAGGCTTTTGTTCGTCTTCTTGGAGGTTTGTGGGTTTTTCTCCCTCCCTGATGAACTGGACGGATGTGGCTGTCTTTAAGTGGACCAGACGCCTTTTCCGTCTTTCCTGCTCCAAGGTTTCAGCCAGCGTTCTGAGGACTTTGTCATGGCGCCGCGTGTATCGTCCCTGGCTTAGGGAAGTCTTACACTCTGCTAGCATTTGCACCGATGAGCCTCCCTTTCCTCATAACATGAACGTTGGGTCTTCTCTCATTCCCCATAAGTGCAGGTTCTTCCCAGTCGGAAGGGTGTCGTACACTGACCAGAGCAGGAAAGAAATTCGAAAGGCTCTAATCTCCAGAGTTCAGTCCATGTTATTTTTCTTTGCGGCAGTTCCGACTTGGTCCAGGCTCTTCGAGACCCTAGTTCACGCCCCCCATCCCTCGCTTCTCCTCCGCCCTGTGTCGGAATGGACCCAAAAAACCTTACCTTCCGGCTGAGGACTCAGAGCGCAAGGTGGTCCAAATCCGGCTCCAGAGTCCACAATGCAAAAACCTCAAAGGTTATTTTGGACAACGCTTTGATGTCATGTGTTCGTGTTCCCACTCAAAAGTTTTTTTTGGTTCTTCATTTAATCTGGACAAATTTATATATCAGTCCTTTCAAAAGATTTTTTTTTGGATCGCTCTCGTGATTCGCCGATCGGACCCACGGTTTGAGCAAAAACCCGACGCAGTTACAATCCAGTATTTGGAGGTCTGACTTTCCTATCGCCGTGTCTCTCTCGGACCTGAGGTAACTATAGCAACCTGCAGTGTGTGTAACTATGGTAACCAGCTGCGTCAGACCACCTTATTAGCATATACACAGAGAGGGGAGGGGCGAGCAAACGGCTCACTTGCTCCCCTCTCCCTAGCTGCTTTTCGTCAAAGACAAAGACGCCCACCTGCGTCATGTGCCTAAGCACCAGATAGTCGGAAGGGAAGGAGGGGCCATGAGGAGCTTAAAGGAGTATTCCGTGAGATTCTCCTAAAGGATTGATATTCAGTCGGCAGGTAAATGAGACGCAGGTCTCCAGAATGGTTACCTGTAGCCGTGACCAAACCACAACAGGAGGTCAGCTATGCTGGACCATGTGACCATTTTTGTCATTTCTACACGTTATACAGGAAGTTGCTTCTACAGGCTTAAACTGTTTCACTCACAATTTCAACAATATGATGTAAATGCTAGATATTACAGACATCTGGATGATCAGCCACAAAATTATAAACACTGACAAAATGACTTTAGCTACGACATTATAACAATTGTAAGATCAGCCAAAACATTATATACACTGAGAAACCGGCCTCAGCTGTGAGATTTTAACTACATGATGAGCAGCCAAAACATTATAACCACTTCATGGAAGGTCATTTACTCGTATGTAGCCTGTTCCCTCACACACACACATATATATAGACGCCCTGTGGCACTCTCAACGGAAACTTCTCTAGTGGTTTTTGTTGTATTGATCATTGTGTGTAACCAGTGGTTTGACATGTTTCCCTTGGGAACAATAAGGTCTTAAAGTTTAAAGTCCAAGAGGTCAGATTGAGATGGTTTGGAGATGTGAAACGGATGGATAGTGGATCTACTGGTAGGATTCAGGATGTGGTGAGGGAGGAAGACGCAGAGGACAGGGAAAGACGGAACCAGGTGATCCACTGAGGTGACCCCTAAAGAGAACAGGTAAAAGAAGAAGAGGAACAAGAAGCATAGAACTTAAAGTGAAAAACCAATAAAGGATCAAGCTTTCTTTTCCACTCCTTCTTTAAAAATAAAGCCTTCGTCTTTCAGGAGGAAATCTGTCTTTCGCTTTACAATACAGACAAACTGTTGCAGCAGATGCCCACGCTTAATTAAACCGGTTTCCTGTAGTTTGAACGTGGCATAATGAAGTTATAATAAAGTAATTACTTCCTCGGCTCTCTTTTCTCAAAGGCGGGTGATGTCGTGTTTACGTGTCAAACAGAAAGATCAGCAGGGTTGACCTTCCAGACGGCGTTGACAGCGTGACGCCAACAAACAAGGAGAGAAGAAGAAGAAAAAAGGGGGATGTCGTGTGAAAGGATGTCATTATGAAAGGATGGGCGTGTGCGTGAACTTGAGTTTGTGTGCGCATGTGTGAGGGTTCTAAAGCCCTATAAATATATTGTTGATTTATGGAGATGGAGAAATATTATTTGTATTGTCAAAGAAATGAGAATCCATCACAGTGGGGGTCGTTACCATGTTATTATATCTTTTACGAGGTCCTGATCTTATTTAACATGATTATGTGTCATTCTAGATGTCAACACTTCAGGGATACAGTCTGTGATTCTTCGCTGCAAGAGCCACAACACATTCAGAAAACAAGCTGCAAGAACCACAACACATTCAGAAAACAAGCTGCAAGAACCACAACACATTCAGAAAACAAGCTGCAAGAACCACAACACATTCAGAAAACAAGCTGCAAAAACCACAACACATTCAGAAAACA